>JXSR01S033336.1:8595-18966 GCA_000969725.1 Ophiothrix spiculata
GCATACTAATGAGCTTGTACGTGATTGGTTGAAAAAATGGCCATGTGATCAATGTTCCGGAGATTTCCGAATGGATTTTGAAAAGGTCTATTGAGGACTAATTGAGGTTAAGTGGCGCAAAAATTATTTTGGTATCAATGGAAAGAGTGGACCCCAAAATAACCGAAAACATCATCGAACTTTAGGCATGTCAATTTCAGGAAGGGTGGTTTCCCCCGAGTAGACAACGTAGTAGAAAAAATGGTAAACGAGGATCATGATCATAGACGTAAAGAAAAAAGTGATAAGCACTAAAAGAAAATATCCTATTTTGAATGGTAACAGATCTCCCACATTTTATATTTTTTTCTTTGTTGATTGTTTCATTAAACCGCTTGTTTTACAAGCCTCTTCCTACATTTATGACACCCAGACGTCTCGTCCAAGGCCGCTTCAAAACTAAACAGGCGGTTGTCTGTCGGTTCTGGGCCGTCTAGGTGGTTAGCTATTGTTGATTGCGGTAGAACCAGCCAGAACCAGTAGGTAACCACCGGATGAGTTCTGAACCGGCCCCTTAATTAGATTTTTTCTATATTTGCCTTTTCAGCATTCATTTATCGAAGAAACTCATCTACCTGATAACAAGCCGGGTGAAATAAAGCAGCTGAAGGATAAATCACGTGATATGCTTACCGCATCAACAATATTACTCATGGTAATAAGTGTTGTCAATGTTTTCATAGTCGCTTTCGCTGGAGTTGCACCGGACAGCGGCACAGCATTGACGTCAACGTCAACTGCTAGTAGTTGAAGAATACATGTGATTATGAAATCTCGGACAGCATAGGTGAAAGCTAAATTCACCTGCCTTCTTGCAAGCCGGTGTAATTGACTGTAGTGTCCGCCATCATTTTATGGGAATTTCTTTGTTCCTGCGTCCTAGGATACTCAGGTTTATGCTACACAGTTCTTGGGACATGGAGTGTCCATGGGATGTATGATTGTAAATAAATGTATGTCGGTAAAACTAATTATTTTAACTGGAGAGGAACTCTCCATGATGAATTCATTTGTCCATAGCTTACGACTTTCGAAATTAAATTGAAAAGTCCGATGAAAATTTTAATTAGTGGCGCACCATTAGACTCTCGGGGGGGGGGGAGCTGGAAGTTTTTCTAAAAAAAAAGAGTTGCCTCGCCATGTGAGCAAAAAAAATAACTTGCCTCACATGTGAGCAAAAAAAAACAAAAATGAAATGAAAAATAAGAAAAAAAAAGTTGCCCGGAAGTATTGCTCAGAATGCATTGAAATACGTCAAAAATTGCCAAATTTTCCGTGGTTTCGCCCCTGGACCCCTTAATTAAGGTTAAACAATGTCTGTAATTACTTCAATTTTGCTTGTTTTTTCAGGAGCTTAGCCCCTAAACCCCCTACAAGTTGTGCACCAGATATGTCTCCATAATGTACGAAAAGTTTAAAAAAAAACAAAAAAACTTGGCTCGCGAAGAAAAAAAAAAAACTTGACCCGAGGCCAACTAAAAACAAAAAAAAAGTTGCCTCGACCCATTTTTCCAGCCCCCCCCCCTGAAAGTCAAATGGTGCGTCCCTTATAAACTGAAGAGTCTAGGACCAAATGTGAACTCCCTATGTTAAGTTTAGTAGTCCGTGATGAGGTTATAATTGAATTAAACAGTCCATTCAGACTCCTGATTCTAAAAATGAAGAAACCCGGGGCTATTCACGTTAAGGGTGGACTCGACATTAAAATGACATATCTAACCAAATGGCTATAATAATAAGAACTATAAGAGGATTATATCAAATTTGGTCAAAGTTTGGTCACTGTAATCAAGGATGTTTATACTTTTCAAATAATTGTTTTATATATGTCTCGAATGACCTTGCCCAGTTACTAGTTACTAGCTATAGTAAAATGCAGACTTTCAACCAAAAACTAGTATATTTACAAATATCATGTGATGTTTTACCTTCATAAATGAAGAGTTGACTTGCAAAACGGCTTGTATCCATTTTGCACTTTTTGAGAAAGGGCAAAAAACTGCTAAGACATCAAAATGTGTCGCACAATTCCTGATAATGATTTTTAATAATTATGTACGAATATGTTTTTAAAAATAAGGTGTAATTTTAGATAATTCATCAAATAGTTTCTCATTAATTGACTATTGATTTTTTGCTGAAAACGGATATAAGCCCTTTTGCAGGGAAACTCATTAAATTTCAACTTAGGAACCACCTATCTTCCAAAATGTTGCGATTTTTTTTTCAATTCTTCATAAGGCTATGATGTACTTTATAAATACCAAATTTCAACATCAGGGCATGTTTAATATAAAAGTTACCATATATGGACATTGTGCCCTTTTATGCCCAAATATGGTCATACAATGTCCATATTTGGGCATAAAAATAAAATTTAGCCCACCAAGAACGTACAAAAAATTACTCAAAGTTTCGTTTTTTAATGCTGAAAATCGCCAAAACGATTAATATGTTATCAAAAACAGTTGAGGGTTTTTTGGAAAATAAAATAATGCGCTATATTTGTAATTGGTTCATTTGAAAATGACGGTGAATCGTTAATTCGCCGTCTGTTTCTTTTTCAATGTAATTATCAATCACAGCATTAATGTCAGTTGGAATAAATTTCCAATCGTATGCAGTTGTTACGTTTCCAGTTGTAAATATGAGCGGATTTCCAGCAAGATTATTTTTGTCGTTGTGTGCTTTTCTGGCGCCAGGTAAGGTGTATTTATATTTGAGACTCCTTGAAGTTTAGCTAAAGTCATCAACATTATATTTGCGTATTTGTTTCTTTGTTTGCTTGTTACTTTGTTTCTTTTCGAAAAGAAAGTAAATGAAACGATCATGATATATTATTGCAATTTTGTGTGAAATTGTATCTTATGAGATTTTCAGCCGAATTGAAAACAATGCGACGAAAATCGGACATTAAACACTTTTATAACGATTTTTTGAAAAAGTAACAATTTTTGCCCAAAGTCGATTTTTAGATCAGGAAATACTTGCGACGTCTTAATTACGTAACGCCTCGACCGATTTTCATGATCTTGGTATCAATGGAAAGAGAAGACCAAATATATACTATAGTACCAAACAATATAATTTTCGGGGTCCCAATGTTTAACTCACAGGGTGTGGTAACCACCCACCCTTCAGGAAGACGTGTTACAAAAAAAAAAAGGGCTCAGGAAGACGTCATTTTTTTTGTTCAAAAGGTGACCGAAAGTGATTTATTTTAATATCAGTAAGAAATAAAAACATCAGCGACTGCACGACTGAAACATTAAACAAAGTTAAGCACAAGAAATGCTTCACCACTATTGCATTTTTGAATGATGTGAAAAATGTTTTATGGAAGTGTTCCCTTCGAATGAAAATTTTACACCATTGACAAAAATGTACACCATGAAAAAAATCTTAATCAAAATGTCTACTAAAATAACGAGTTATCATCTAGGGCTATATTTGCAAGTTTTACAGGTTTTATTTGTTTGTTTGTTTTTTGTTTTATATAACTTACAAGTATATTGTATGAACAGCAATCTAAACCGACATCTTTTCAAAGCAAACTTTTGACCAGCATACCCGATTCGCGTAAGGAATGCAAGAATTTACCATTTTCTTCAAAAAAAAAAATGTTGATTAATCTATTTTTACACAGCAAAGTAAAAGGGACGGCAAAAGCAGGATAATGGAAGTATGTAGTCAATATTGAAAGAGATTTATTCAAATAAATTTCTTTCATATGACATAGACATAGTTCATACAGTTTCATCAACAGCTTCATCAAACATAACTAACATATATGATATAGTAATTATGTTTTCAATGTATTTAGCATACTGTACATGTATAGTTTTAAATTGAAAACCGATTTTCAATAGCATACCAGTATATACTCATGTTATTAAATTTCCGATTTGCTTTTGTACTTATAATTGTAATCTTGAGGCGATTATACAGAGTCGGTTATCTCAATTTTTTAATTTCCTCCTTTTGTATTTAAATATTTCAAAAAGTAGATTAATAATTTGATTTTTTTTTTGACAAAAACAGTCACTTTTGACATATTTTTGGTAATAATATCTAATCACAAATTTGAGAATAACCCTGAAAAATTATTGATAGATCGTAAAAAGTACCATACTCCAAAGGTGTACTCAAGCAACTTTAGTAGGCTCATTCTTCGATAAAGTGTGCAACTTTGCCGTTTTGGTGTCGCTCATGTTCGTGTTACTTGTTTAACGTTGTTATGCCTATAACAAATAATTTGAGTGGTCTAGTTGATACATTAGAGTCACATTAGTAACATGTGTGAAGCTAAACGTTTTAGCATGCCAGGAAAGTAGATAACGATTAATCTGAAAATGCAAAATCGTTACTTTTCCCCATGTCGCCAGCCATACTTTTTATGTTTTAAGTGCCCCGATCATAAAATATTCGGGCATATCAAACGCAATGCACGCTATTTAACAGCCCGTAATAGGTATTGATAATGACATATAAAGTTTAATTATATTAAGTATTTGATATGGCATAAGAGCTTTTATAAGCATGTCGCCAATATTGCAAACAGATATGTAGTAGATTCTAAAATCGATAACAAAGTGTGAAAATGAATTTGTTGATGGATGATTCTGCATAAGGTTTATCAAGTTAACTTCAGTGTTGAATAACATATATGTTATATAGAATTATATATTTACAGTAATGATTTACAAGGATATTAATATCAAAAAAAACCTATGTGACTGTCACGTCGCGACAGATACGAAACGCACATTTTGCTGCCTTCTCGCAAAACGCGGTACGCTATGAGCGAAATACTACACCACAGTGTAGTATGTGTAGAGCTCCTAGCTAATTTAGTGTAAAGATCAAGTTTGTAAGAAAACTAATTTTCTCAATAATGAATATTAAAAAAAAAAGGATTCAAACAGATACGAAACGACAGATACGAAATTTAGGTACCGTATAGGGAATACAATGGTTAAAAAAGTATTTTTAAAACATCTCCCATGCATTTTTTCTTCTTCAGAAACCATAAGAGTTTATGATTTTGTATGTTTTTCATGAGTTATAAGTAGTCGAAATTTCAACATTTCTCTAACCAAAGTTGCACGGTTTATCGGAGAATGAGCCAGTAAGCATTTCCAAAACAGTTGGCGCTGAAAATACGTTTTTGGCTTTCTTTTTGGTCAAATATTAATAACCCATCATATTATACATATATCATATTATACATTTACATGGATTTCAATTTTAACACTAAATTAAAGAGCAAAAGCTTACGTGCGTTGGTGGGGTTGTGGGAAGATTACACGTGTTGCGTGCAAGAGAAACGCACAACGCAAGGTATTTGGAAATTAAAGCTGATTTCAGGATTTCTGTCGTAGTGGTCTAACGATCAGGGTAACGTACACAATTTCAAGTGCGCAACTCGACCTTGGCGTACTTAGAAAAATTTGCGACAAGCACGACAAGCTGATATATCAATTATCCTGTCGTGATGGTCGCAACGACATGACATATTGAATTGGAATAAATTCAACTTTGCTTGCGGCAATATACAATAGTGTCGTGCTATTACCACAATTCAATATTTCTAATGCTTGATCGTCTGCCGCATAGTCGTCTGCCGCAACGACAGCTACTCTGAAACCATCTCAAATTTCAAGTAATGTCCATCGATTGACACTTGTATCAACGAACGCTGAATAAACCATTAGACGTGAAGGATTATAAGTCTTAGTAATGGAATAAATAATTTATCTTAATTGCATGCGGATTTTGCTTTACAACAAACATTTATAAAATGCTAGGTATGGGTATAAATTATCCCTCTAAAAAATTAAAAAGCTCATTTCCTTGAAAAGGTTTCCTTAAAATTCGGCTAACATTAGCGCTATAGTAACCTCCTTTGTGGACTAATAATGAGGCCACTTTTGGATTTCTGCATAGAGTTTATCTCCAGGACATTGAGTGGCTCCCATATCGCGATGTCCGCGTAAGACATAATCAGGGGACAGTTTACCTAATGTCACTCCACAGGCTAGTGCTGCTTGACCAACATCTAAACTTGGTTGAATAGGCTACAGAGAAGAAAAGATAACATATTAAATGACATACCGTATATGACTGGTATCAGTATAAAATTTAGCAAACTTACAGAAACACTTACTGATCATCTAATCTATCGATGTGGGAGAAGACAACTATAACAAATTGGTCAAAATACAGTGGTGTAACCAGCGGGGAGGGGGGATGCAGGGGGCAGGAGCCCCCCAGAAAAAAATGTCCGCCCCATCCTCACGACCCCCTAATGAAATCAAGAAAAGTACAGAGTTTCAATATATAGTACATTTGTAATGTTTAAATGGGTAAGATTTTCAAAATGTAAGAAAAAAACTCTTGATTTTGCACCAAAATAGTACCGGTACTATTTTTTTATGAATGTCAGCAAAATTTGGATGATTTGTACCTTTTTGTGTCTGAACAAGAACTCTTTCGCCCCTGCAGAATTGTCTTTGCTCTGCTTGCCCCCTTGACCGGAAATTTATGGTTACGCCTCTGCCAAAATGATATCGGCAATTCATTTAGAACCCCAATGGAAGCAAAGCTCAAAAGTAATGCATGACATTTCACTGCAGTCTACACTAAAAAACTCGATGGCCTCTTTTTTCACATTAACCCTCGTCTTCCTGAGCCTTTTTTTTTGGTAACATGTCTTTAAAAAGGAGGGTGGTGGTTATCAACCCCCCTGTGATTTTGAAATTTGGATCCTCAAAGTTATATTGTTTGGTACTATAGTATAGGGTAGGGTCTCCTCTTTCTATTGATACCAAGATCATGAAGATCGGTCAAGGCGTTACGTAATTATGACGTCACAAAGTATTTCGGGGCCGAAAAAACCAAAACAACTTTTGGTAAAAATGGTCACTTTTTCAAAAAATCGTTATAAAAGTTATAATTGTCCGATTTACGTCGGTTTTTTTGCTAATATATGAAGGAATCGACAATCCTAACAATGTTCTGCAATACCTAGGGAGCAAAACCCCATTTTAGGGGTAAAACTGCAACGAGAAATTATTTTAATGTGTCCTATCTAGATGGATGCTATGGACCATAGGTAACATCACTAGGGTGGACACAAAATTAGTCTGTTGCACAGGACTCGGTAGGAGGGGGGTAAAAGTCATAACAGGGGGCACATTTGGAAATTGGTCAAATCTTGTTTAAAACCATTCTAACATGTTCCTCTCATCATAAGGAACCAGAAAAAGTATGCTTTGACCCATCTCCGATGAATGCTTCAAGAGTTATAGCCAAAAACATGTAAGGTCAAAACAAGGATCACAAGATTTGACCAATTTCAAATGTGCCCCCTGCAATGACTTTTACCCCCCTCCTGCCGGGTCCCGTGCAACAGACTGATTTTGTGTCCACCCTAGTGATGTTACATATGAACTTATTATTGTGACTGACTCACTTTTTCCTCTTTGAAACATACCATCTTTCTTTATAGAGCCTTATCCTATACAGTTTTATCTGTATAGAGTAAAGCTCTGTAAAAATGATAAAATAATTTTAATTAATACTTAAAAAGTATTATCAATATCAAAGTGAGGGTTGAGAGGCCGTATCTGCATAATATTTAAGATGAATGAAGTAATTAAGCCATTAAACCATCATTGTAAAAGTAACACCGCCCTGGAAGGTTAATAACTAGAAACGTTTTTCGCGGTGTTTAATCCTATATTTTAGGCAATTTTTGTCATGTTGGAGCTACTTCCGAATTGAATTCTGGAAAAATCCGACGGATGCATTTTTCATTTTCTATTTTTTCAATAACAAACTAAAGCATTACATACTGAAAAAATGACTGAATTAAGTTTGTAGAACTTTGAACAAAATAATTCACTAATAAGAAGCTGAAAAGATAATGTCACATTTCAAAGGTTGAATTTTATATTCATTCACTTTACTTCAATATTTTCGCCATTTTCTAAGTTCTCTATGGCAAAATTAACCGACAAAATCTCAAAATTTGTCCTATGAAACATTATTTAATTCGGATATTGTTTAGAACACGATGTGTTTTTTCAAATAAGACACTTAATTTTATGTTGCATAGGGTGGAATTTGAGGATTTTTACATCAAAAATAACATGTCGACTCGGCATTTTTCGGCTTGTTACAGCGTGGTCTATACGGGTGAAGTCGGCCCATTGCGGATCTATCCATGTGTAAAAGCAGTGATCGTTATATTAATGTGACCTTTATGTTTACCGCAGACTTTAAAATTGATATGATTCTAACGTCAAGCTGAGCTGAGACTTCTCAGCTGCAAAGAGACTAATTGTAAAGGCTATTGACACGCATTTGACGCATCAGCAAATAACTATGCATTATAACAAAACATCAAAGCCGGCCCAGGGGGAGCCAAATTTTGAGGACTGACTATGAATGATGCCAGAATAATGATGGGCTTATGTTAATCAAATAACATTAGCCTATTATTATGGCTGAGGTGTAATATTATGATCTCAAAAAAATAAATGCAACATCAATAAATCAAATTATGGACCTTTCTTTGCAGAAGTTTCGATAATACACAACTGTTCACTTTACCCTAGACAAATAGCTACAAATGATATGAGTAACCCGAAGGTAGCCGTGATTTAAATACCATACCCGGGTATTACTTTGACTAAGAAGTAGTAACTAGAAGATAGATGGTAATTTCTTGCTCTGTATATAAAAATCATGTGACAATTCAGCCCCCCTGTTCAGCTCATATAGTGAAGAAGTGCGAGTTCCCCGCTTAGCCCCGGTCATTCCAAGGGCAAGCTTCACGAGGTTGCCAGTAGAATATTGGGCAAATAAGGTAGTGTAGGGAAAAATCGGGAGAAACTTCTAGGGCGGTGTACGTAAAAGTAAAATGAAGCATCAGGTCTTGAAATCTCTTGGTCTTAAAATTGCTGTTTATGCAACTACGGCCTTGTGGCTCTCCAACCTTGAATGCTTTGTCAAGAATAGACCAGTTCCGTATGTCCCATAACGCATCTTGAAAGTACCGAAAACGCTCAGTTGACCATATTATTACCTTCTGCCCAAATGACGTCATGCGCACAACGTAGTAATTTGGTCTTTTGCGCAGAAATGCCCGTATTTGCGGTACATTCAAGATGCATTATAGGACATACGAAACTGGTCCAATGAAAAAGTTACAGTGATAAATATTTCGATTGCCTACTTACCAAGAACGAAGTATATGTACCAATATATGACCAGGCTAAGCCAATGTCATTATATCCTTTTGTGTGGGCTCCCACACGGTCCCATCCTCGGCCCTCGTAAATGTTGCTATCGCCTCCAATTAGGAAGCTATAGCCAATATCATCCCAGCCTGTAAGGTACAATAACATTATATCAGGCTCGGTCGTGTAAAATAAGTGGATGGTATAGGCTATGTTTAGAGCAAGATATACCCAATTATTAGTAAACATTCATGAACATGAAAATCGCCCACTTCGCTGTATACATTCATATTAATAACAATCACCGAGGAATAAATCTGAACAAATCGGTCAGCCTTTAACATGTTTAATTTATAAAATTTTACCACAACCTATGAATGCAAATGTCGTGGTGATTTTGCTTCCTTCCTCAAAAATTATGTGAAAATAACATCGCTAGGGTGGACACAAAATTAGTCTGTTGCACAGGACTCGGTAGGAGGGGGGTAAAAGTCATTGCAGGGGGCACATTTGGAAATTGGTCAAATCTTAATGCTATTACACGTGTTCCCTGCGGTGTGGTGGATAAATGCATACGGTACGGGTAGCGTTAAGTGGCTTTCAGACTTTGGCGGGCGAGCTCCCCATTCTTCTCGCGTAATAATTCGAAATCCAGAGCAGTCTCCTGTAGCAAATAAATGTTTCGTATGTATATTAATAGATACGGCACCATTTCAATCATTCCAATCCACACTGCTGCGACATCGCTTGCGAACGAAAAGCGTTGCTTACTCGCACACACGATGCAAGGTTCTAAATTTGGTATCCGAGGATAAATTTCAAGTATAATGTCGCAGGCATAGCGTGACCACAGGTTTTCAAAACACCCCCTAAAGCGTGATTGTTTCTGAAGCCAAAATACACCCTTTTTCACCCATTCATACCCTAAATCAGGAATTTACCATTACCGTTTTAACACTAGGGTTTCAAAAAGTATCCTATTTCTTAAAAAATGAGCTAAAATGGCTGTTTTTGATACCTTAAAAGGTGTCACCTGATACACCCTTTTGTCCTCAAAAACAACCCTAATTCACAGTTTTCTTGGCCA
>JXSR01S033336.1:42798-61866 GCA_000969725.1 Ophiothrix spiculata
CGTATTATGGAATTGTACTAATCAATAACAACAAGTAACATTAGGCAAGATCGATGCAGATGAGTGGTAATCCTTTTCATTGACAGAGTGAAAATTCCGTACATGTTATACATTCTCCGAGCGTAAGTCTGGTTGTCGCCACTGACTTTCGTATTTGTCAAAACTTGAGCTATGAGATTTTCAATTAATGTTTTTAATTACTTCTGTTTTTTCAATAATCAGGAAATTTTCAGGATTTCATATTTTTACTATCTAGTTTGAAAATATTAAAAATTATATACATTTTTCTGAAATGGGCCAAAAATACGCTGGACTGAAAAAGGCGTTTCGCCCAGCTGTAGTGTGAGAATACATTGACCATCTCTATACAATAGAGAATTTTAAATATAAGGCAACGAGCTGTGTACTTTTTCTGGGCAAGCAGAAAATACAATAATATTACTAATTGAATTTTGTGCTAAATGTTAAGTGGATCTGTGCATCCTGTTATGGCAGACTATCTGGCTAATCAAACTAATAAAAGAGTATTGAATCGATTACAGGAATCCTTCATTAAATGTTACCATGGTTACGGGATGCCCAGAAATTTTGTTGCCGAGCTTTTCTTGTTATTTTTGTGGTATTTTTATCAATCAATCAATCAAACTTTATTCCAATATCAAAATTATATAAATTCATTAAAAGGTAAAACAAAGTGATATTGAGGACATCATCAAGAGGCAAGAAAGGCCTGAAGTGATGATACCCTGCAAACAACAGAAAAGATCCGTAATGAAGAATGTCAAGAATCAACCAAAAGGATCCTAGCTCGTATTACTGTCTCGCAGCTGACATGGTTTGGTCACTTGTGTAGAATGAACAACATCCACCTACTCAAACACATTCTTATGGAAACGGTCACAGGCACAAACAGACAGGGAAGAGATGGGAAGATGACATCATTGCTGGCACCACCTTCCACAAGGCACATGGAAGCGCAAGATAGGAATGGATGGTCTGAATTTGTTTGAGGAGCCAACGTCCTATGGGACATGGTGCATAGATCATGTAGATATTTTCCGTTGATCGTCCTAAGAAAATGCAAATTTATTTCACATTTCCTATCATTTCCTTAAAATGAAACTTTGCTGATATTTTGTAGTAAGCACTAGGATTGAGAATCTGTCAAAAAATTAATTTCGGCAAATTACGACCTTGACATGTATGTTCACCTGTAGCGCAAAATGAAGTTTCTGGCATTTACGGGCTGGACGGTCACATTTATGCATCAAATTTTGTCATTATTATGCAGTCAGGTATGGTGAGTGAATTGTAACGCAAATGGGCCCCACCTTAAAAACATGACCTTATGTCTACCATCCTTTGCCGTGACTAGCTAAGAAAAGAGGAACGATGACGCAAATGAAATGCCATTAAAAGGAAAGGCACCATCAAGTTGTTTTTGATCATTTTATAACAAAAGAAATATATATCTGAAAACAACAGATGTAGTGATCTGTTCTATAAAAATCATATCATGTTAACATGTGATCTATGTAATAGTACTTCCAACCCAAAACGTTTTAGAATTTGTTTGCTAAGATGATGGAGTTATAAAGCCTCAGCTACAGTCAAAGCTAACTGACACTCGTCTTTAGACAACCAAGGTACATCTAGTCAGCATCAATTCAAGCAAGGTGAGCTTTGTATTAGAAATGTAATATCAATTTATTCGATGAGACTGAGTTTGCTGGTTTATTTTCTTCTTTCGTCGTTCCTTCTTTCCTTTAACTCTGTTTCTATCCTTTTGTAGCGGCTGCCTTATCGTCTTTCTCCCACGCTGGCGCCTTTTAGTGGTAACAGTAGTATTTTTTCTGTTAACAACCTGTATTTTCCGCTAAATTTAACATAATACTATAGGCAAAATTATCATTATTGGACAAAATCCAGAGTGGCTGTTACATTTACAAACATTGGGTCCTTGCAATGTAGTTTTTTATTTACATTGTCCAATATATTATTGTTTTAACTATTTCTTATTATTATGATTGTAATTAGTGGTAAGTTCAAAAAATAATTGAAATGGGTTCAGATTGACGAAAGGGATTTTCTAGAGTTTTCAACCACTTGTCTTTAACTTTGAATGAATGTATATAACTTAAGTGTAGCCACGGCAATGAAGGCCATTTTGGATCTTTGAACGGTACCCTTATTCTTTAAAAAGTTTCAATGTGTGGATACTTGATTCATTTCAGACTAAACCTGCCATCAATCAAGACACAAACATTAAAATATCTGCAAATAAAAGTAATAATAACTGCTTGAACGCATAATACCACAATACATCTCTACATTGTTAAAATTAGGCTTTAAAAATCAGTTTAAATATATAAGAATATGAAACATCTTTATTTGAAGATATACTTTATCTTTTGCTATACCGTTTTTTGTTTTTTGTTTTTTTTATTTGAAGAATTACCGTATGAGGATACACGTAAACTAATCGGCAACTGCTTGTCGTTATCTAAACAAGTCAGCAAAGTCCAATTTAGGGCTTCTGGTTGGAACATACTCAATTTCATGCTTTAAAATTATAAATATAGCACATAGTCACACACCCAAATGCGTGGATAAGAGGAATTTTCGATATGTTTAAGATTAGTTGAGGAATAGACTGTTCCGACGGGTGCAGATATCTGAACCACATTGCCGATTAGTTTACGTGTCTCCCCTATGTCTTTTGCTATACTGTTCTTATTTAAATATGAAGCTAAGGTATTTTGCACACATTGAAACGTCTAAATAGATTGCATATATTTAACTTTCATAAAACAAATGCATAACTCTATCCATTTGTATGATATGCCCTTCAAAAGCAAGCATTAGCATAACATATTTTTGTGCAAATCAAGTAGATTAGTACAGTGCAGGGTTGAGAACCTCGAATTGGATCCTTGACATGGATTGGCTGGGCCGAGCCACGATTGTGGCATTATTGTTTACCAGTTACAGCCATTACTGTCTCTGTGTTTGTGAGGAAGGACTGGAAAGCTTGGAACCAATCCCTATTCCAGAAGATTGTGATGGTAAGTAGTTGTGAGTGAGTTGGACAAATTCGAATAGACCACAGAGTGAATCATTTTTGTGAAATTAAATAAATAAAAAATAACAGAAAAAAGCGACTTCATCTTATTTTTGATTTCTCATAATGTACACTTGAAATACATAAAAAAAATACTTTTTTTTTCAGATGACTATATTTGGAATTCAAAAGTGCTCAAGCCTTGATTTGATAGATGTTCCAACTATTTATACTTATTGAGCATTTTCAACTTCTTTTGGAATTTAGATTGTGCTGAGAATGGCATGTATGCTAGCAGAGAATGCTTTTACAAAATGAACTTACTTGTTTGAAATTGAAATCATAGAAGATTATCTGTTTGTTGGTCGGTCTACCCAATTATCGTAAGTTAGGGTTTAAAAAAAAGAATTAGTAACACTTGTTTTTCCAGAAGTCTTTGATTTTGCTTTGAAATTTGTTTCTCAGGTCGGCTTTGTGCAGGCTTGAGAACTTTGAATTCCATAATGATGGGCACATGTAGATAGATAGAAAAATAGATACGTGGCTATTTGAATGTTCATTAACTTTGAAAACTAAATTGAAATTATAAAATTATAACGGAAGTTTAGCAATTACTCAGTGTTTACTATGCTGGCACCCGTCCCCAAAAAACGCACGTTCACCATGTTCCCAACAACACCGTCAACCACCCAACCTCCCTCCCCCTTCCCCGCCGCACTCGCTCCGGATTTCAAACCTGAAACAACTTAACCATGTTAACTTGCTGAACTTGCCCTAGCTCACCCCTCCAGACACGAACATAACATATCCTTGTTTAATTGATGAAAAAATAAAAATAGGCCTACTACACTCTTAAAATTATTTTACTTTTTGTTGAGTAAAAAGGTCACAGCTCATTGTTGAGTAAAATCTTACTCAACATTGATTAAAATCGTACTCGGTTGAGCCAATATTACTCAACGTTGAGCACATCTTACTCAATGTGGAGCGAAATATTTCCAACGTTGAGTAGGATAAATTACTCAACAAAATGAGCTCTGACTTTTGAGTAATTTTTTAGTCAAAAAGACTAAAATAATTTTAAGAGTGTACGTTTAGCTTAATTATTTGCAACAAATCTGTCGATTTTAAAAAACTGGACTTTTTTTCAGTACATTATGAAATGAGACCATGTTTTTAGTAGATAGCATATGCCATGTGTGTGTGATACTATCGTCAGAAGATAGCATAGGCCATGTGTGCATAATACCATCTTCAGTAGAGATAGCATAGACCATGAGTGTGTAATACGAATAATACGAATAATTTACCTATCCGTTACAGCGCCATTCGAACTTGTACCTGGAGCAACGTGCCCCGTTGGCTACAGACCGTTGACATCGTCTTGGCAAGCTTGTCGTGATGCAGCCATATCCCTCGGCTTCACGGGTGACTCTGTGGCTCATGTCGATTATAGTTATCAATGGGGAACTGAACGGCCTCAGGGATGTTATCGATCGGGTGGTAACGGGAGATTCCATTTCAACACAGGACAAGGAGGAAACTTTCAGGGAACTGACGCTATTCTGTGTGAATTAATCCAAGGTAAAGTAAGACCTATACCTTGTTTGTCAGAATGTCTGTATTTCTGACTCGCAAAAAATCGTTTCCAATAAAATATGGTCAACCTCTATTTTGGGGATTTTTTCTCAAAATTAGCTCTAAGGATTTTTGATATTCGTGTATTTAAGCAAGGGACAACACTAAAAATTAAATCGAAAACTGCATGTCTGTAAAACTTGTGGATCATTTAAAGAGTAGCCCGTAGCACTTTTATCTACATTTCTTTTGCTTTTCTTTACGCAATTCCTACATGTAGGTTTTATTTTTAATTTTATGGACCCCAAGCAGTATACAGGGTGTGCCAATAAAAATGCAAGATTTTTTGTGATTTTTTTCTGAGAGATTTAGGCTACATGTAATAAAAACAATTATTAAATGTTATTGTACATAATCTCAGCTTCAAATAGCATTTTGTTTCGTAAAATTTGAGCGTTTAATTCTGAAGTTATTACAACTTCTGTGAAGCCCTTAAAAATTGGGTTGGTCCGATTTCTTGATCTCAATTCCATGTTCAATAACAAAAAGTAGGTGGCAATCAAAACATTAAATGACAAGTTACTTTATCTCCAGATGAAAACTTCTATCGCTTACTTGCAGTTTTTGTTTAGTGTTATATCAAAAGCTCATTGAAAGTATCCAATCAAGCCAAAAGGATGTCAGAATAACTTTTACAATTGCCAGAAATAACGATTTCAATTATTTTCTATCCAAAATTTCATGTTCAAAGTTTCCTCAAACCGGAATGTAAGTTCGTTTCTGAATATCTGGCATGATGTGAATCTTGATTGTAAAATGTATCTGGAAACGCAATGAAATTTTCGCCAACAGTTACAATTGCAGCTACTGCCTTCGAGTCTCGCATCTATTCATTTTTATAATAAAAGGTTAATACGAAAGCCCTTGAATTTTTTGTTTTAGTTTAGAGCTGACACTAACTGAAGTACCACAACTAAAACCAGCAAAGCTGAGACTGCTAAAACTAAATTTCATAATTGCTTATAATTATTTCTTCAGAAAATAATTGATCAATAATATCTTTGAGCTAAAAATAAAATTTGTAAAATTAGTTTAGCGGGTTTAAATTTATAGGGGCTAATGTCTTGGATGCATATCATCATGGTAAACATACTTCATCCGATGACCACAAACCGGACCAGATAGAAATTTGTGCTCCATTTTAAAATTGCTGTATCTCCGGACAGGAATATCCGAATTGGATGAAACAAAGGGCATAATGAAGGGGAGAAGCTCTATTTTAATGTCATTTATCTTTTGATGTGAAAAATGGCCTGCTTATATTTTAAATATTTTTGTTTTCAAATCTTGCGTTTTTATTGGCACACCCTGTATTAATGACTTCGATGCAGTTTTTTAACATTAAGTTACTTATAATAGTCCCTGACTCATGTCTCTTCACAACCATAGTTAACACTTAACTTTTCCCGTTGATAAGAAAGCCTGCTTTACTCCCATATGTAAATTTACTCCCAATTCTTGCACATGTAAGTTGAATTGCAGTTTTCAGTGTCAGAGGTTTAGTGCACTCGCTTTTGGTCAATTAGTCTAACACTTGTAACTCAATTTTTATTGTACATCCTAATATTGTAAAAGTTGTGATTTTGATCATTCTTGCCTGTTGAATTTCGACTATGCCTTGCTTTATGTGTGTGTGTAATACGAATAATTCGAATAATTTATTACCTATCCGTTACAGTGCCATTCGAACTTGTACCTGGAGCAACGTGTCCCGTTGGCTACAGACCGTTGACATCGTCTTGGCAAGCTTGTCGTGATGCAGCCATCTCCCTCGGCTTCACGGGTGACTCTGTAGCTCATGTCGATTATACATATCCATGGGGAACTGCCCGGCCTCAGGGATGTTATAGATCGGGTGTTAACGGGAGATTCCATTTCAACACTGGACAAGGAGGAAACTTTCAGGGAACTGACTCTATTCTGTGTGAATTAATCCAAGGTAGGTAAACCCGTTTCCAATAAAATATGGTCAACCTCTATTTTGGGAAATTTTCCAACATTGTTCTCAAAAACTGCCCTAAGGATTTTTGATTTTTGTGTATTTAAGCAAAGGACAATACTAAAAACAAATAATTAAAACTGCATGTCTATCAAACTTGTTTGATTTTCATTCTTGCCAGTTGAATTCGACTATGCATTGCTTAACCAATTTATGCAAATTGCAACCACAATTTTCTGATTTTCTTTTTGGATACTTTCTCTTATTACATGTGTCATGGCATTTACTTTTCACACAAGAGATTGAATTGTTACAGTGTTTCAACAAATGATGTTTGATTTGTAATAAATTGATCTGGTATATTTTACAAAATGGCCGCCAAAATGGCTGCAAAATATATATATACATTTAGAAAGAAGTGTTGTTATAAATGTGATAAGCAAGATTTTACTTACTACCCATAACAAAATATCGAAATTTTTAGCGTACATATGGAATAAAGTGTCTAGTTTAAACATGAATCTTTGCTAGTGACTTCACGTCCATTATCAAGGTCAAAATGACGTCAATAGACAACGTCGAAAAATTGACGCCTTTTTCGCCCAAACCTCAGGCCTCATAATTTCATGATGTTCGAACGTTTCGATTGTTTTCAAATTTTGACAGATTGTAGGCTTGATACTTCCTATTGAATTACAAATAATATTTTATAAATATATGGTGAATAATAATGTAACAAACCAGCGTTGTTTTGCCTGAAAAACCGGACGTGAATTATATACAACTCTGAGATCAACCTGTTCCAGCTGTGATTTGTCTTTTTTTAGTCTTTTGTCTGATATACGCACTCGCTTAATTTACTTATAAATTGAGTATTCCATTGAGGCAAAAAATGTTATGTAAATAAAAGAAAAATACGGCATTCTAATGTTTATGTTAAAAGATTTCAGTTCACGATCTCAACCCTGCCTAGATAACTCAGCGGTAGATTGGTAGATTCCTGGCTTCGTAATGCATGACTAACCTCTGCTATTCTACTCGAACCATGGATTAAAGTCCATGGTTCGAGTCCCCGTAAATGTAGTAGAAACTAATTTTTAATCTCTTCAGTCATGTAGTGGAAACTCTTTCTCTTTCGGGAAAATCACAAAAACACCTTTTTTTGACCATTAGGGCTTCCAAACAAGCTGAAAATTACATTTTTTTAATGGTTTCTGAATATATATATAAACACCCATTCAGATGTTGCGTTTTTTTTTTTTTTTTTTTTTTTTTGAGCGTTTTGATAATTTTTTTGAATTTCACCCCAAATTATGTCAAAATTGACCAAAAATGGAAAAAAGGGAATTTTTAAGCTTTTCAAACAAAATGAAATAAATAAACGAATAACTATTAGCTAACTAAGTAACTAATTAACTAGCTAAATAAATATATACATTTAAATAAATAAACAAACAAGCAATAAAATAAACTAAAAGATAATAAACAATAATAATTAATTAATCAAATTAATCAAATAATTTATTTAATCAATCAATTAATTAAAAATTCAATATATTTAATTGATTTAATAATTAAATAATCTCTGCCAGTAGTCTCCCTATGCTGGTATCAACATTTAAATGTGTTCTAACTATGATGCATAAGAGAACACCAGTATTCAAAAATTGGTTTTAAAACGCATGTGACGCGTCCTGATTATTAACATTTTTCTAAATTAAGAAAATGAACACTAATGTGCACTACTAATCATATTTTCAACATGTTCAAGAACATTGGCGTTCTAAACAGAGATTATTAACACATTGGACGCGTCCGTTAGGCGTCATGTGTTTGGCAACATTTGCAATGTAGATAGGTAGACACATGCATGTAGACAGTGTTCTTTTTTCAAGATGGACTTCAAGAATTATTAACGTTCGGGGTGTTTTTTTTAAATATGAATTCGTACTAGCGTACAGAATACGGTTATGAGATAAGTATGAATTCATACTAGCATGCAAGCACGGCGTGGATGGAGGTATGGTTTTTATGAATTGATTC
The DNA here is from genome assembly GCA_000969725.1 of Ophiothrix spiculata. NCBI lineage: Eukaryota > Metazoa > Echinodermata > Ophiuroidea > Amphilepidida > Ophiotrichidae > Ophiothrix > Ophiothrix spiculata. The sequence continues at coordinate 51,480 of JXSR01S033336.1, forward strand.
CTTTGAGTTCAGTGTATGGTCTATGAATTAAGTATGAATTCATACTTGTGTGTGCAGTGTATGGTGTATGAGTTAAGTATGAATTCATACTTGTAGATTAGCTAAACCATGCAAACCAAAACCATCTTTTGTAAAATTTGATGGTTTTTTTAATATCCCCCGCGACCGCACATGTATTATGGGTTGCACAGGGGCGGACTTTGTTTTTTTGAAACGGTTGCATTGTATACACACATATACTCTTTTAGGTAGGGCAACATGGTGGGTTTGCAACATGGTATCTTATGGAAATCGTATGCGTACGAATTCCTAAACAGATAATGTGTGCACAGTATGGTTGGTATTAGATGACCTTTTGCAATATATTCGCCGTTGTTAAGGAACGTTTCTAGGTATTAAGAAATCAAATCCACTTAACGAAATTAACATGACAAGGAATAAACTATGTGTATACTCTATATTTTGAATTTATCATCAATAAACCTAATTTATCTTCACTCAACAAACGTAATGAACTTGTCAGTGCATGCCGGCACAGGAAGAAACATTTATTATGTAATTTTAGATAGACTATTTACATGGAAAGACATTCATATTGATAATGTTGATCAAATGAACTTGTGTTTTAATTGACAATTAGCTATTTGCATATATTGTTTGATGATATGATAATTATCCATTATTGCTTGTGATCAATCCCCATTTCCAAGAGCTTAGCCTTTTATTGCATTGCTTATTGATCTTAGCAATTATCTTTTAATATCCATCCATCAATCACTTTGTCCTGTTTGCAAAGTCAAGTTCTGCCGATCAACTCTTGTGACATTTTGATATTATGTAAATTTTGTAATTCTATTGTTCTTTGTCTTGTCATGTGACAAGTCATTACTGGGGTATTGTGTATATTTTTGTTCTACCTCATATTGCTATGTGCTTCTGATGAGTGAGGCCCTTGGGCCTTACGAAACAAATTTGTAAAGCTATGTAGTTATATCGAAGAAATCCAATTTTGTATTTTGAATTTATAAAGTTAATTAAACATTACTTTACGCATCTGCTAGGCAGTACCAGACAAGCAAGCCCATACTTTTCGATTAGGGCAAGGTTTTTTTTAAGTCCGAACTTACTTTTGAACTACTAACACTTTGGCATAGGCGGAAAAACATATCTAAGAATTTTTTTTCCAATGTTGAATCAAAAGGAAAACAGGAAAAACGTTCCTTTCTATGAGAAATCACCAATTGTTGGTTATTTTACGGCAAAAGTTCAAGTTTTATTCTGAAATTACATGCGTCAGTTAACCGCGTCCTTCTGCAAAATAACTGTCCCGACACGACCCATCACCCTCCCAGCTCCCCCTCCCCCCAAAAAGGGGAAAAAATCCCAATAACCCCCTTTGTACTAACAATACAACGCACAAACGGTCGCTGAAATCTTAACCGATAGACCTAAGCTTAAGCCCTCCGTGCCGTGTTTGCATACTCTAGTATGAATTCATACTTATCTAATAGACCGCACACTGCTCAGTAGTATGAATTCATACTAAACTCATTGACTAAAAACAAAAACACCCGAAATGTCTATAAATCTGGACTTTATAAAGTCCACGTTGAAAAAGTACACTGTTATAAAAACAGCGTTTAGAGTTTAAACACTTTTCTAAACACCATTTTGCACCACGTTTCTAAACACTGTCAAATCTCTAAACATGAGATGTCAGATCTCTAAACAAACATGTCAAATCTCTAAACATGATGTGTTTAATTTCAAAACACATGGTCATCTAAACACTACCTTGCACCACGTTTCTAAACACCGTTTTTGCAGTGTAGCTAGCTAGATAGATAGATAGATAGATTCCTAACCTGGAATTCCCCCGGGGAATTTCCCTAAAATATTATTATATTTTGCTTCCAATTTTAGCCTTCTGTGAAGCTACAGGTGACCCACACTTCAACAGTTTTGACTGTGTACGATTTGAATATCACGGACAGTGTGATTATACGCTAGTAAAGAATTGTGGCGGGGATATTGGCAATTTTGAAATTATTGGAGAATTCGTTCGACTACCTGTAAGAACTAGGTCTGCCATCAAGAAACTGCGTATTATAACAGAAGGAACGGTAAGTTACACGAATTAATAACTCAAATCATGTTAATAGAAATCCCTAAAAAACTGGTTGTAACAGAAATAATTTACATAATTTGGTAAAATTATTACAAGTGGTTGCATTGATTATAGCCCACCACAACCTGTGAATGACACTAGCTTGTTTTATTAGTTACATTTTGAACTTTATTTCATTTAAACTAGGTATACATACGTTGAGTAATTGTCATCAATGTCTGACGTGGGGAAGTTTAGTGAATTACAATGATTTAAACGCTACTGCGTCTGCACTATAAATTGACGAACTGAATCTACTCAAATGACTAATTTATGATAGATATTAACCATTAATTAGTAGTAGTTACGATGACAAATCATGAATTATATTAGCCATTTGAGTAGATTCAGTTCGTCAAGCACTAAAATTGACTAATTAAAAACACGTCTGATATTCACTAATTATTAGTCATGGTATTAATCATTTATCAATTGATTAGACAAGACATTAAAACAAATAGATCACGCAAAACTTCATGTCACACGTCCTTGACTTTCTTTTTGATAATTATTAGCACCGGGTCAATCCAGGTCACTAAAATATTGCCTTTACAAATTATGTTAATATATGGCAATTTAAATATGCGATAATTAATTAAGCACGTGCACAATACTTATGACGTATCCAAAAGCTGTCCCGCTAATCGGCTGCTTGACCGGATCACGTGTTACCTAAGCGCGGGACATACCTAGGAGGCCTCCAGCAGACCATGTCTGTCCAATCAAAGGTTGGTGTAGCCTACATTCGTATATGCTAACCTCAATTAACTAATAATTAACTGCTTATAAACTGAATATTTTAAAATGTAAAATATCACTTTGTATGACCAATTTTTAATTCGTCAAACAATACATGTTTTTTGACTAATTAACGTTTTCAGTGATAAATATGCCCTATTTACAAAATTGAAACAAGGAAACGTAAAGTTCCTTAGGGCATACCTTTCGCGATAATTGCGATTTCAGTTATCAAATTCAAGCGTTTTGGCAGAATGTTTCAATATGTATCTAACTAAATCTGGACCATGAGCAAGACATTATCAAACTCTAAGGCCCGGTGCAGACTCCACTATCGTATAGAATACTTTACTTAGAATATCCTATGATGACGAAAAAGTGACGTAGGTCATCGAATAAAACACACAGTTTTATTTGATTACCAACGTCATTTTGTCGTAAGCATAGAATATTTTAAGCAAAATATTCTATACGATGGAGTGGTCTGTACCGGGCCTAAAAGTTTCATCAAAAGTTGTTGCATATATATTTTTAAAATTCTCAGATAGTTGAGTTGGATCAAGATTTTGACGTCAAAATCAATGGGAATGCAATGTCTGGTTCCTCTGTAGCCATTCCGTTTGCCATTCAACGCTATTGCAATGCAGTGGTAGGTATTCTTAACAAATCTATTTAGCACTCATACATTTAATACAATAATCGTATTGTATGTGTATAAGTTATGATATGTAACTAGCTACGTACTGCCTATTAAACCCAGTTAAAAAGCGAATCAGGTAACTTATCAGTAAAAATCAATAAAACATTAACATAATATGCGACGAAAAAAGAAACATTGTTTTTAAGCACCATAACTTGACTTCTGGAAATCGTGTGAAGTTCATTGAGGTATGATTTTTTTAAATCCTAATAGCATTGCCTGTCTATAAATATTTAAAAAATTAAAATGACAATAGGCTGCATTTACAGCTGGTTTGGGATGGAAGGTCAAATATGATAAAGAGTTTGAAGAAAGTTTGTAAATCTGATAGCTCTCTCTGAAAACCAGTCTGCATTTGAACTTAAAATAATGGAATAAAACTTTTCACAGGTACTTTTTATTTTATTTACTGATCCTCATGTTGAAAACAAATGTCAGTCCATCCACATGATGAAAACCAATATCAGTTGCTACTTAGTTATTTTGTTACCTTGTTTAATTATGGTCAGCCAATATCTTTGATATTGGAATTTTTTGTAACATATTGTTTGTATTGGGTGAGCCATGAAACGCTTCAAATTGATGGGAGTCTCATTTTTCTAAGTTTAAAAACAATAATAATAATGTCTATTTTAATGCTGTTTGTCTGTCGCGTCGTTTCACAGAAAAGTATCCTAGGTCGCCTTAAGGCACCAATCAGATAACAGGTCGGGACAACGACATGAACATATTGTAATTTTTCAGAGCCAACAAAAAGAGTAAAAAACAAACAAAAATAGAAATTTCACACGTAACTTGTAAATACCAAACACATGATAAAAAAAGTTGAAAAGGAATATTTTTATGACAACCTTTTAGGAGAAACATATGTCTTTAACGCCTTTATCAATCATTATTATATATTGCTCCCATCCATTTATTATGTTTTATGATTCGCACGGTTTACTGGTTTTTTTCTTACCAGGTTGTTAACTTGAACAATGGCATTACAATTTATTGGAGCAGTCCCTTCAGAGCGTTGATTGTAATTGCACCAGAATCGAGAGAGGTACTCTCAGGAAATCTGTGTGGACTTTGCGGAAATTTCAATGGCTTTAAGTTCGACGATTTCACAACAAGAGAAAACGTTATGGTAAAACATTTAATTGTTTTTATTCAAAGAATATATACATACGCAGAGGAAAATTATCACATGGGATTTGAAACTTAATAAATGAAATTTATACTATTATTTGTCATTAATGTCCGAATATATCGTTGAACTTCATTCTTTTGACCTAAATTCAACATTATTACGAAGAATCCAGTCCGAGAAATAAGTTCCAGGAAGTTCAACATACTAACTGTCAACAGTAGTGACTGAAGAACATAAGTTTACTAATGTTACCAAAATGTAAAATTTCGATAATGATACTTACAACTAACTGTTAACTAAGTTTCATAATGTTTTAACAGCTGTTAGAACTTTATCGGGAACCATATAAGCTCAACAATACAAAACAACGGTCATGACAAATTACATAAATTTAGGTTCAGTTATGTCAGCATTGATTCCTCCTTCTATTCTTGTTGCTTATATACACTCTAAAAAATGACCATATTTTTACGGTAGAAAACCAGTATTGTTTAACGGTGAATTCCCGTAAGAAAATATTTACGGACGAAATGTAAATTTGACGGCATATATCAGATATTTAATGCAATGACCGTCTTTTTACGGGATTTTACCATAAATATGTGGAAAAAACGGGGAAGTTCCGTAAATTAATAGCAAAAAAGACAATTTGACACCACAGAAAATATATACTAAATATAATATATATCTGTAGTTATTGTACAAAGCCTGCACATTTTCCCTTGGTGTAGCAATCTGCAAACTTGCCTTGTTCTTGGACTGAGAATGGCTAGGGATGCTTATTTTGACACTAAAAATCATCCGATTTGAAGTTGAAAACTGGTGTCAAAATCCACCTAAAAACAGGTATGAAAGGTCCATAAAAAATATATGATTTAACGGTAAAATACTGTAAAATAAACAGCCACATGTAAAAATACAGTAAAATACCGTATAATAATTTACGGCAAAGTTGTAAATTTTACGGTAAAGTGTTGGCAACCGAATTGCCAGTAATTTTACCGTAAAATTTACGGGAAATTTCTAAGAGTGTAATCCTAAACACCACTTGTTATTTACAATAGTGATACAATAACACCGTTCAAATAAATAACCTGTATTTGTACTGCTTAAGTTAGATTACTTGAAATTACTTCATAATAAATTATTTAATCTGCCTAAATTCATAGGGTACATAAACAAAATTGCAACACGAGATTTTAGCGGTAAACAGCTGTTAATAATTTAGCAAGCAACATGTTAAGAAACAGGAAAAGCTTGAGTGTGATTAATTTGCATAAAACAAAATGGACGCCAAAACATGGGGTGGAATTTTAAAAATTGGTCAAATCTAGTTTTAAACCATTCCAACATGTTCTTCTCATTACCAAAAAGCAGAAAAGAATATATTACCTAACTCAACAATATGGCTCTTGAGTTATATCCAAAAAGATGAAATGTCTTATCATCGGGCCACATATGTTTGCCTATGGGAGTCGACCATTCAAACGTGTCAGATTTGCACCAAGCAAAACTATCTACACCATGCCCCAAGTAATTCAAAAATCCCAAATCAATTGCTGCTATGTTATCAGGCAAATGGAAAAAAATGCAATTTCCATTGCATGTTTGTCTAAACATGTTTGGAGTGTTTTGAGCTGAAGGGTGTGCATTTTTCTTTCTCCAAATGACCGCCAAAATCCCATAAAATGATCAAATACCCTATGAAAAGGACCTGTAACAAAAAATATTTTACTAAAATAACAGCATATATAAATACTCAAGATTAAATGCAAGTATTAAGATACAGATCAGTCATAACAATTGAAAAATAACTCCCCAAGGGACGACCTGGGGTAGACCTTCAAATGGCATAAACCGTTTTTGTACTCTAACTTTCAAACTAATTGCATAAACTATATAAAAGTATACAGCGGATTTTTATCCTGAACATGATGATGATAATAGTTTTTGACCAAAAATGTCAATTTTGGCAAAAAAAATACCAAAAAACATATTTTTGCCCCAAAATTTCTGGAAAGCCTAACTAAAATTTGCATTCGTGAAATTTTGAACTTTTTTGATATTTTGGAATTTAGAAACAAATGTTTAGGAACGGTTTACTCAAATTTTTGATTTTTATCTTATTTTTTGAAAATTTGTCAAAAATAGGCCAACAATTGCCATTTTGGTGGCAGCGGTGGAATTGTTTGCATTTTTTTGACCTATTTTTCTGTAGACAGGTTTGTAAGAGAACTATTTTGAGCAAAACTCTATTTTTTTTTACTCCAATAGGACCAAACACGTGATCCTGAAATGACCTTTCATAAATTTGGATATTAATTCAATAGCAAATATTAGGTACAATAGTTTTGTTGTGTGTGTTTTATTTTTGCGTCCTAACGATTGGTGAAACATGTTGGGATGGTCCTCAAGTAGTTTTGACCAATTCCATGTATATAGCCACTTTGTTTTATGAATATTAACTATGGATGTACTAGCCTAATAAGGTAACATATTTTCTAGGTGTATGATGTGGTTGAGTTCGGAGACAGTTGGAGGACTGAAGCAGAGTGTCAACTGTGCAATTACTGTGACGATGATGTATGCATAGTTAACCAAGATAACCGGGCACTAGCTAAGGAAATTTGCCGAAGAATCGCAGACAGTAAGGAATCGTAACCTTCAAGAGGTGTTCAATAAATTCGTGGCCTTCATTTATTGATATTTGGAAAGTTTCAAGTAAATATCTGTATTAGTTTTTATTTTACAGAAACTTAGAATTTGCCTGTTAGAGGTTTCTTAAGTTTTGAATTATGCATTAAAAATCGACAAAAAGGAATTGCAATGATACAAAGAACTCCCACATTCATCTTCTCTCTGAGATGCTTAAAATCTGCAACCCACTTGTTTTTATTTATTTACTTGATTCACCTTTCAAAGCCTTTTTTCTTTATTTTATACAAATATCTGCGATATGCTTTTCACTTAGGAACAATCTGAAATTAACATACTTTCATTTGCTTTTCAATAAAAGAAAATAATAAAATTAACCACACCAATCTCAAGTTACGTTAATTTTAGTACATTTTGCGTTATACATTTTTTTTCAAGAGATACTCAATGAAGTAAAATGTCATTATTTCCATCTGAAGGTGTGTTCTTTTAAAATTCTTGCAAAAAAAGTATTTTGAAAACATCGTCGTGTTAATCTGCTCATGCGTGACAAGTACCACCATTATCTCTCTAATTAGAGATTCCAGTATCTGTTCTTCAGAGCTCTTGGAAGAATTCTAGAAGAATTTCTAAGGGCAAGTGATTTGCTTTTTATTGTTCATGTACAGTAGTTGGCCGCCGGAGTATTGAAACCCTGGTTGAAACCCAGTTTGATTGATTTGGATATGTCCTTGGCAGAGCCGTTCAATATGTTTTTTCTCTCATTTTACTCATAAGCATTGCGGACCCATGGCAAAATTTTCTTGGAAAACACACAACTTATTGAAAATAAGACAACAAGTTAATTCTGGTTTTTAAAATGCTGCGAGAGGACCTATTAGAGCAGTTTGGTATAATAAAATGTTCGGCAGAGTGTCTGGATAAAGTAGAGAGGGTACGACATTGGTCCAATGAGAAGAGCATTAGCAAACGATCACGGGTGAATGGATTGCTGCAGGCATTCTGCATAGATTGATTCAATCATGCAATATTAAAAATATACTGAGGTCTTGGAAAGAAATGGAGAAACATACATTTTATTGAATTGAAGATAACGTGAGATTTTCATAATTTAAAAAGCAAATAAAAGTGTTTATAGCCATCTGAATAAAACCTTTTCATTCTGGGCGCCGGAACCAAATCGCACTGTGCGCGAACAACAAACCAATAAAATCGATCATCAAGTCAAACAACAACAGAACAGACAAATTAAGCGAGCTCACGAGTATTGCGTGAGTTGCGTTTGAACTTTAACCTCGGCGCACCAGACGCGTAAAAATGAAAAGGTTTTCTTCACGCGACTTTAATTCCAGTTTGTGAAATAACATCTCAAAGATGAGCATAACACTTGACCAGACTTGTTAAAACATACCCAAAGATCATGAAGATATCTCAAATAACAGTCCAGAGCAAGTTGGGTCGACATGCGCTAGCTACTTGGTCACTAACTTGGTCTGTCGGTTAGATCATTAGATTTTATTTAGTCAATGGAATAACTAGACAGAGGTGATGGTAGTCAGTGGTGTGGTTGGTCGAGGGATCTGGACAAGATTTAAAATTAGCATAAAATGGAGAAACAGGCGATTGAAAGTGAATCAACATCTTTCTGGCACACCCTGTATTTGAAATGATACTTTTAAAGTGTCGACGCTTTATCTTCGTTGAACTCGATGAGTGTCTTAAGGTTATTGCATGTCAGATACACTTTGTTATTTCTTCGGTTTTCTGGGTAAAAAAACAATTCTTAGAAGCCACTATTAAACTTACAAGTTTTAAAATTCTGTTAAATAAAACCGAAAGAAGATATTTACTTAACTTTCCATATACAGTGTTGCTCATATACATTAGTTGGAATACAAATATTGTTACCACTTTTTTATGTAAAGGTCAATCTATGATGAACATATCTGGCAACTTATGTTGTTTTTGGTCAGATTTGATAGGTAATCGTGGTGGGTGTGAAATGGAACTCCGAATGTGACCAATTTCTTCATGTACTGGTAAGGGGGCAACAACAAAAAATGGGTCAACAACGTGATTTTTAGGTCAATTGTGATTTGACCCCGCCCTTGACCCCATCACTTCTTTACTTAAGAAGAAAGGTCATATTGAATGTTTATCTGTAGTAGAGTGAGAATCAGGTGATTGAATGTCTTGGTCACGCTTGATTGCGCCAAGAGAATGCTTGGAAGCAAAGTACAAAATTGATCCTCCAACGCCCCTCAAATTACAAAAATATGGTTGTGGTGAACGTCGTATGGTACCTGAAGGTATGACACATCAAAAATTGACGTTTACATTAAAAAGTTCTAAAAATATTTTTATTCCAACTATATGAGCAACCATGTATCCATCAAACCACCTGACTGCATTGTTATCTCCATGTCAGGCCACGAACTTATTGAACACCCGATCGTATAAAAGCTTATCTTAATGTCGCATCGGCATCGCCTTGTTTTCTTTAATAATTTCAACTTTGTGTATGTTTTCACTCATATTAGTAAAAACACTTTAAAAAAAAACCTAAAAGGTTATGGTTGATTAAAACAATAGGACTGATTTTTTTTTTACTATACAACATGACCGCCCATATTTAGAGGGGGTGCAGTGGAAGCGTCGCAGCGTCAAGTTTGACAATGTACCAAAAAGGTAAACCAAAAAGTACAAAAAGACTCACAAACAGGACCCTCAAACCACAAATCATCATTATAATGTTCATTTTGGATGTTAAAATACTATGTAAAATGTTGCAAACCTCTCTTTTGTTTATTGTTTGTTTGTTTATTTGTTGTCAGATTGATGAACTAGTGCAATGCCCAGAGGCGTAACCAGTGGGTGTCCGGGGGGGCAGCTTGCCCCCCCCCCGGACCCCAAAAATCGGGAAGGAGAGCAAAAAAATGGGAAGGGAAGAAAGGGAGGAAGAAGAGAGAAAGGGGAAAGAAGAGGGAAAAGG
>JXSR01S033336.1:61916-74054 GCA_000969725.1 Ophiothrix spiculata
AGAGGGAAAAGGGGGAGGAAAAGAGAAAAAGAAAGAAAAGGAAGGAAGAAAAAAGGGAAAAGAGAAAATAAAAAAGGAAGAAACCATTATTTCATAAAAAAATAGGCGTTTTTTAGCTAAAATAAACAATTCGTCCAAATATTTTTGCGCGCGCGCTACGCGCGCGTTAATTTTTTTTTAAAGCCAGTACAAAAATCGGGAAGCCTCTTGAGTCTTGCCCCCCCCGGACAGTCAAATCTGGTTACGCCCCTGGCAATGCCTCTTATCCACGTCTTGAATACAAGAAATTGGTGGATATGGAAAGAGCTGTTCAACACTTTTGGCATTATACATATAGGTTGTCCAAAACCTATTTGTGTAGGTTGTCAGCCTACTGACAAATTTGTAGACTGTCCCCGATCCACGTCTTTAAATAAAAGAAATTGGCGGCTCTGAAAAAAGTCTGGTGGCTCTGAAAAGAGCTTCATTGCTTTGCAAAAAAAAGGGTCTAAAGCGTCAAATCATAAGTGTCCGATCATTATAAGCAATGGTAAAAATCGTTTTCTTTTACAGCAATTATATTACCAAGATGTGGCCAAATAGCAGCTGAAATCTTCTACAAACTATGTGTAAACGGTTTATGTGCATTCCTGCCTGAACGCAATGGACTATGTCGGTTGGTAATGGATAGTCTCGATATGTGTGAGGATAATGACATTCCCGTCGAGTGGGACGTTTTGGAACCATTTTGCGATTTGGAAGGTAAAAAAATATTGCTGACATACCGTATACACTACATTGTTCAATTCAAGCAATACCATTTTGGTTTTACATAAGAGCAGGCAGTTCAATAATACATGAATGCAACCACAATCAATAAAATGTATAACTTGAAATACAATGAAGTAAAGCTATGGTCACAATAGTCTTGTGCGGTGCTCGTACGGCGTTAGTACGAACGATTAAGAACGTTTATTTGATTATTTTGTAAGCTTTCGTACGAACGTCTTGCGGTGGCCTTGTGAATTTTCAATCAATAAAGTACAAGAATAAAGTGTGGAAAAGGGAAGACGAGACGAAATAGAGAAAAAACAAATAAAGAAAGGGTATTAAGAGAAGGTGTAGAATTAGAGAAAGAAAAAAAAAGAGTAGGGTAAAAGTAATTTTACGGCACAAAATACCGTCATCATTGTGTTTTTGCAATATCGCAACAATATCCAAAATCTAAATGTTCAATATTAACCTTGTCGTGCTCGGGACATTTTTCAGCAAGCCAAAATATTGATTTCGTTGCAACAAAACGTAGTGAACTGTTGGATTTAATTATATTTTTAGATCATTTTGAAACTGTAATCATATCTATCGACTTTCAAATCTTGATGTACTTTTGTTTCTTTCAGCCTAGCCAAGGCGGTCTTTGCCATCAGTGCATGCAAGGTGAACTGTCTTCTTTTAAGTTTCAAGGATATTATGTAAAGGCTCTTTCTCTTGTCTTGGACCTGCACATTATATGGAAATCGAAACCTGGCCGCATATGCGCATTACCCATAATTACAGGGAAAAAAATTCCAGTGACTGTATGTGCTTACGAGGTACTAAGAAAAATTATTCAACATTTTTAGTAATAGAGAATAACGGTGTGCATTGTCGTCAAAAAATGTAGAATGTTTTTCCAATTGGTTGTGCCGAAATTTTCGTCTACACCAAGTTCCTGCCAAACCCGAGACTCGAACCTTGGTGCCTTGTCTTCCAGATGAACGTGGTAATCATTACACCATGGGGCAACTCGTATCGATTATGATGAAGGATAGATGGATAGACATGTTTATCATGAGTTAACTCCAGCAAATTTATTTAAAGAAACAATGTTAATGTTTATACATATCACAAAATCACAATCTTATCGGCATGGATTCTTTTAAATCGGTCTTGCTCCCGGTAAAACATTATTAAAAGAGTAATTTAAAATATACTCAATCAAGGTTCTTGGTTTCTTTTGTTTTTGTACTGATCCGACTACCTGACCAATGATTGATTATGGCATTTTAAACCATCATATCAGATTTCTTTATTTTTATATTTACGTAATACTAACAACTGCACAAACATTATAGCTATACACTTTTGTGCCAACGTAGCAGAATTTATTGCAAAAATAATTTGCTGTGAATGGGAGTCGAACACACAACCTTCCGTTGCAATGACTTCAACAGAGCAGACTAATGTACGTATGTACGTACAGTAGTGTCTAAAACATGATATGACCCTCAAAATTCTGTTTATTAAAAGAGCTGCAAACAGAACAACACATCTTATTTCTTGTTTTAGTGTCCCTATCAGGACTCTATTTCTAAATCTCATGCATGCAACATAGTCTGTCGGCAGGTGACAATATTTCGCCTTCTTCTTTCAGATATCATACAAAATCGATATTACAAAATCTTGGTTGCAAGATATTTTTTTATTGACGTGACCTGCCAATAAAGCTGACTTTGAACCCTTATTATTTGAACAAGGAGAAAGCAAATGCAAAATGGGAACGTGGGTATGAAAATTTGGAGTTTTTCCTTTATACTGTGAGTGATTTTTTTGCTAAAAGGATGCATTATATGGTATTTTCTATAAAAATCAACAATTTTGAGCCTTTTTAAACATACGAATTTCAACCACTACGTCGATCCCCGCATCGATCTTGTTTTAGAAGATAAAAAGACATCAGTTTGGTCAATTCCGCTAGCAAAAATATGAAAACTCAGATTGATGAAATTTGGAAAATATATTTTGCCTATAAGATTTTAAAATTTAAGATAAAACATGGAGAACTAAATACGCTGATTTGGTGTATAAAGGTACCTAATATCGTCTGTTCATACGTATTGCGATAACCAGCCACCAAGATTTCGATAACCAGCACCTTTTGTCACTACGTGTCATCTGATGCAAGCAGCGTGCATGTATACTCAGACCATGCGATTTGAATGGCTTGCCCTCGCTGTGTTTGGAAATTTTGCATTTCATGTGAAAATTAATGAATCTGGCATGTGTTCTTTTGACTGAAAAGTAACCTTTTGGGTTCTTTTATATAAATTATGTCAAAAATTCAAGAATTTCAGTCGTGACAGTGAATAATTGAAGAAAGACCAACACGCCACGGCAAAAACAAAAAATATAAATTTACAAAACGACTATGAAGGGACTCGAACCCACGATCTCCTGATTCGGAGTCTCAAAGCACTACCGTTGCCCCACGCGACTGCTTCCTGTCTACTGGAGATTTATTATGTTTATACCTTGTACTGGAAGTTGCGCATGCGTAATCTATCACAATAAACAGAACAATATCATCTTAAATTCCCCTCATAGACATCATTAACTTGAATAGTCTAGTTGTTATAGAGCGAGTTTTTTTAAATCTAAAGATCGTGGGTTCGAGTCCTGTCTCAGTCGTTTTGATAAATTTCTTTTTTTTCTTTTGCGAAGCGTGTTGGTTTTTCTTCAATTATTCACTGTAACGAATGAAATTCTAGAATTGTTGGCATAATTTAAATAAAATAACCAAAAAGGTTACTTTTCAATCTGGAAAATATATGTTGAATCCATTACATTTCGCAAGAAATACAAAATATTTTATTGCAGCGAGGCCAGTCCGAAACAAACTCTGAACATCCTGACATGAGATTCATGCAGGTTTCTGACGTCAGAGGATGACCCGCCGTGACCAAAGGTAGTACAAGTCGAACTTTTGATGCCCAGCTGTTGCAATTCAAATTGCAGGCAAGTACGAAGAGCCGATATTAGATACCTTTCGTACATCACATCAACGTACATTTTTCCTCTCCTTCTCAATCTGAGTTTTATATTTTTACTAGAAGAATCGATCCAACTGACGGCGTTTTATCTTCTAAAACAAGATTGATGTAGGGTCCAAATTCGTGTGTTTCAAAAGGCTTGAAATCGTTGATTTTAAAAGAAAAAACCGTATAATTCTCATTTGTAATCAACAGCAGAAAAATTTACATATATTTTATTAGAAAAACTCCAAATTTTTATACCCACGTTTTCAAATTGCGTTTGCTCTCACTCTTTTCAGGTAATGTATGTTCAAAGTCAGCCTATTTAGCAGGTCACGTTTTGCGAGACCTGGAATACAGAATTCGCATAATGAGCTCGTTAACAGGGTCGTTACGATTAGACTGAACATAAATGTGTAACATGACATAAAATTATACAAACATGTGTATATTAAAATAATAATAATAATATTAAAAACACTACAGTCATGTATATAGTGGGTACCGATCAATTAAGGTGGAATTACCCCTTCAGCACAGAGTGCAGTGAAACATTTTATTTTAACATGTACAAATGATACTGATGTATATTTATACAGTGTAGACCAATTGCTTTCAACATATGTGACGCGATCAGAGAGAATAAGTCACTTGTCGGCAACCACATGTTACTGGTTTTATAATGTTTGTCACACAGTCATTAATTACCAGCCTCTGATCAATTGTTTATTGCGCACATGTCCTTGAGTAAAAGTCCATTGAATAAATCAATAACAAGCCATTAAACAGATTCAGACCTCAAGACGAACATACTTCATTGTGAACACGTCATTGGGTATTAAACCCATTGACTAAATCAATACTACCCCATTAGGCTCACCAGAACAAAATTGTAATATTAAAACCAGTAACATGTGGTTGCCGACAAGTGACTCAATCCCCCTGATCACGTCACATTACGCTATAATTTACACCCTTACGTAACCGCCCGTTGCCATGTCAACGGTGGTAATTTGAAATTGCATATTTTTACATGATTGTCCATGGTGTTCAAGATATCTTAAAACCTAAAAACAGATATTGAGCTGGAACAAATTGCATATGATTTCTACAGAACATGGTTATGGGGGTATACTAGAATAAAAAAGATTGGACATCATTAAGTGGGTTTAATAGGGTGTGATGTAACGTTGTGGAGCGAATATCATACTTTTATGCTCACAGGAAAATTGGTCTGTTGGAAAAATCCTATGCACAATTCACAAATGGCTAGTATATCCCATTGCTGGTGGTATAAACTCAATTCTGGCCAAAACTGAAGGCTGCAGCGCCTGTAGTTCTTGAGATGTCTTGGACACCGTACCCATGGCATCGATGTATCAGAACAACAACACATCTTATTGTGTTTTGAACCCCCCGTACTCATGATTGTAAAAAAAATTAGATACTGGCAACAAGTTGGACTTGGGCCTCTCATTGAAACAGCACACCTGATTAATATTACATACAAGTCAGTAAAGTGGTCAACTTAAAAATGTTCCGACTTTGTGCTATGTTTTGTGTTCTTTCCTATGGTGAGTATTTTTATTGACTGTTTTGCTATTTACTATTTTTGCTACTAAATACATGAAATTGGGGAAAGACGAATAGCTGTTCCCTTTGGTATATCCTGCGTTATATACACAAGCAGATTAAATCAAGCTGATTTGATAATTGCGTGGCACACTGACATTAAACGATAAGATTTAACATTCATAAAGATAAGAAACGGGGATAATACTATATGCAACATTAAACGACACAAATTAGTGGAAAAATAATGTCTGACCCAACAAGTTATGTATAGATTAGAATAACTTCGTCTTACCAGACGCTATTGATCATAAGTCATTCATAGGTTATGCCAATATTGGAGTCCCTATCGAGAGTAGTATAGGGACCCTAGCCAGTATGAGGAAAGATATAACATAAAAACTCGTTTCTTCGTAGTTCAATATAGTGTTACTTTAATGCCTATAATTGCAAAAGGTTTGTGCAATGTATTTGTCTTTCAAATGCAAAACTCCAAATATTATAAGATTATTCAATGGGCAGGTGATGGAGGGAGCGACGGTGGAGAAAGCGCCATTGACTTGTACACAAAATCTTGAAAAATTTGTAATTTTCGAAAGTCGTCATGCCATAAGTTGAAATACTACAAAAATAATTTTTCACACACTTTTTAACGAGCAAACATATCATGCCAAAAATTAAATGGTAGGGGTGATGTATTGAATATTGACGAGCATAAACTATTTCATTTTCCATTGTTTTCAGGGAATTTCCACATGGTCAACAATGATCAAAGGTCGAACTTTCATGACAAGTTTTGTACGTTGTGAAAATTTTATTGAATAACAGATGCATAGTACCATAATTTCACGAATTAACAGTTGAACAAATTATAATCAATTTCTATTAAATCATGTTAACTTTTGAGGTAATTCATGTTTGAACACTGTGTATACCACAAATGCACCAAAATGGTCATTGTAAGCAGAAACTTGAATGTTACCTGTGTCTCAAGCATTGTCTTAACCGCTACATATAAACAAATCACCAAATATCTCATGCAGGCATACAATCCTTTTACTTTTTAAACACCCTGTATATTTCATCATATGGACATCTTTTATTGAGAGATATATGTTTATCATCATAAATCAATTTATGTTAGTAGCTATTTGAAATTATGTGTATGAAGAGGGTAAAATCAACACACATATTTTCAGGGTACACCCTGTATAATTTTCACACACCCTGTATAACGTCAGTATCATTTGATTATTTGGTATCCTTTAATTATAATATAAGGTTTTCAAAAATGTATACTGTCCAATCGACAGAATCAGCGAACGATAACAGTCATTATCATGATTATTGTTTCGTGGTTCGTACCATGGTCATGATGGTAAGGTACGGTATTGTACGTCAATGAGAATAGTCGCGGAAGTGTAAATTCGTAATTTCGAATCTGCGAGGGGCATTGCCCGAGCAGATTTAAAATTATGAATCTACACTACCAAGGCTAATAATAAAGCTAGTTATATCAAAATAAAGGACTTATTTGTAAAGGTTAATGTTTCAGTGTATAAGGTGTTTAAGAAATAAGTTAGTGCACAACTAGGGTCCTTTTGATCGCTTTAAAACAATATTCTCAACATCACCTTGTTCGCCAAGGAAACCCAACTTGGTACTTGGTACACTCTTAAAAATGCCTAGTCAAATTTGACAAGATGCCGGGTGCAATCATTGGCAATAAGACCTCACTAGATTCTAGTCATTTTTGACTAGATTATCTAGTCAACTTGACCAAATATCTAGTCATTATGACTAGATATCTAGTGAACTTGACAAGATATCTAGTCATTATGACTAGATAATCTAGTCAAAAGTGACTAGATATCTGGTAGGCTCTTATTGCACCCGGCATCTAGTCAAATTTGACTAGGCATTTTTAAGAGTGTACCAAGTAAGCTAAAGCTATGGTCACAATAGATCGGTCCTACGACCGATTAACAATGTTTATTTGACCACTTCGTAAACATCCGTACGAACGTCTTGCGGTGGTCTTACGAAAGAGTGTTTACTCATAATCAGTTCGCAAGGTCGCACACATTTCTGACTGTGTTCGTGCGATAGACTTGTGACAATTTAGTCAATAAAGTACAAGAATAAAGCGTGGAAAGGGGGAGTAAAGAAAGGGTATTAAGAGAAGGTGTAGAATTACAGAAAGAGAAAAAAGTAGGGTAAAAGTAATTTCACGGCACAAAATACCGTCATTACAACAAATTCCTCGCTTAAGAAAAAAAAAGGGGTGACATCATATACAAATTCTCCATTGGCCACTATCGCAAAGCATACTCGCACTCAATACTTTCAACTTCGAGTACGGTAAGAGTACGGTATTCAACCCCCTGAAATTAAACAACAGTTGCAATATTTGGGTAATTAGCTAAAACTTTTACCCAACAGTTAGGTAATTAGCCAACATTGTACGCAACGTTGGTAATTATTTACCCAGAAGTTGGGTTGTTCATAGTTGAACCAACGTTGGGTAAATTATTTGCCCAACGTTCTAACAGTGTAGAAAGATATTGAACATGACAAATAACCATGCTGCGAGCGTAAGAACTGTTTTTGGTTCGTACGATGTTCTTGGGGCGTTCGTACGACGTTGATACGAAACGGGCAAAACAACTGATCGCATCTTGTTTGTTAGGCGTTTGCGACCAGTCGTAAGGGTATTTTTTAAATCTGTTTTAAAAACAAAACTCATTTTCGTCAAGGGAAAATATATCTATTAACATTGCCCAGGAAAGAAATTTCATAAAATGAACATTTGTCAGATATTTGTAAAAAAAATATACCTATTCTTGCGAACGCCGTGCGAACGTCGTACGAACCTCATTCTTAAAGCAGTCGTACGAGTTTTTTGATCGTACGATCATTGTGACCGTAGCTTAAAGGAAGCTTATCTTCAACAGGGCTCCAAGATGTGTTTTTAAATTCAGCTTTGAATGCAGGAGGAAGACCGGAGTACCCGGGGAATAACCTGCGGAAGCGAGCATGGACTGAAAACCAAATGCACATAAAGCACCGGGGGCGGGACTCGAACCCGGGACCTCATTGGTGCAAGGCGAGGGAACTACCGTACCCAATGATACATCAACTCTCTACAATTCATATAATTTAAGAAAATAAACAAACATCTTGACAGTAACCTAAAACAGCTTCATTGTTTTATGTTTCGTTTTCGAGCTACGCCCGAAAAACCTAGGTCCCAATCCTAGGTCCAAATGGACTTACCTCGTGCACTTGTATGTTAACTCGTCATGTGAGTGCAAGAAAGTCGTATCTGCAATGGCTGCCCTAAGTTGTATTTATTTAACACCTTGTCATAAGAATGTAAAATATCTCTCAAAATGTCCCTGCATTATGTCAGTGGATCTTGAAATTGTTCTTCAGGTGACACAGTCACCTGAAGAACCATTTCAAGAACCACTGACCAAAGACTGGAGATTATACAGTGTGCAATCCAAAATAATGATAAATGGCAGCTATTGCAGATACGACTTTCTTGCACTCACATGATGAACTGTACATAATGCTTTTTTCAACGTATTAGTTCTCGGTAGTGATCCAGAGTGTACGTCATATGATCATCCAAACTACGGATACAGTGGACAATGCGTGGCGACATCAGTGTGCCCCGGTGATAAATATATATCCGATCTGTGCCCTACCTATCCAAATGATGTAAAATGCTGTTTCACAGGTAATGTTGTACTCAAAAAGTTATTATTAAATATGTTAGTATATTGTATATTACTGCGTGAGCTATTCAATCAGTCATACAAAAATTAATCCATTTCTTATATATAAATCATCTGGTTTCGGCTTTCGCCAAGGAAACCCAACTTGGTATTTGGTAGCAAGTAAACTCAAGGATGCTTATCTTCAACTGGGCTCAAAGATGTTTTTAAATTCAGTTTTGAATGCTGGAGGAAAACCGCGAGTACCCGTAGAAAAACTTGTGGTTTCGAGCATGTACTGAAAACCAAATGAACATAAAGCGCCGGGCCGGGAATCGAACCCGGGATCTAATTGGTGCAAAGCAAGGGAACTACCGCTGCGCTAACCAGCTCTTATTTTGCTGGTTTATATCAAGTGTATTAAAAACTTCAGATATCACAAGAAATTACTTAACTTACTAATGGTAATGGGTTAAATAATTAACTATATACCCATCACAAACGTGCAGCATCTGAAGAATCGTATAAAATGACGTGGTGTAAAATTGGCATTCTCATTTAAATTGAGACCCGCTGCATGGTAAAGTGCAATATTGCAATCAAACAAGTTTAGAGATGCAATCAAATTAAACCCGATTTTATTATGAAATCTAAAAACAAAAGTAGTGCCTTTGCCATCGTAACTTCAAAAAGGAATTTTCATAACAATGTCTATCGACGAGGGTGAATATAGGAGATTTAGTACTTACCTGAAAACGAAGCTCATTTTTTTCCCTGTGTCCCAGATACATATGTACATTATAATGTAGTTTTACGACGCATCAGGGTTTTAAAGTTTGTTTAGAGGTCGCTTCAAAACTCAACCGGCGGTTGCATGCCGGTTCTGGGCGGTTCAACCGGAAAAAACAATAGCCAACCGCCCAGAACCGGCAGACAACCGCCGGTTGAGTTTTGAAGCCGTCCCTTACATTTATAAAAATAAATGCTGGTGTGGTCTCGCTGCGATGTTTTATAATTCACCGGAATTTGTTTAACCTGATTTTTGTGATTAAAAAAGTACAAATATGGACTAAAAGTAGATAAACTTAACCGTTGTCTGTTTTGTACTCTTTACTTGAAGTATTATTATTTAATTTACAAGTTTCATAAACTTCCAGCCAATCATGGTGAAGAATTCAACTCCATCCTGTGCGAATCAAGCACTCTACTTTTGTTTTTCGATTAGCGATAAGAACTGCAAAATGCTGCAATGTTTGTGGACAATTTGTCAACGTCGGGTTTATGAGATTAGTTGACTGTGCATATTCTGCTTCGATCTTAAGGAGGACGCATCGTGGCCAAAAGGGACTACCGTATCTTTAACATCGGATGAATATCTTTCTGAAAAAACGAAACTTTTTACTCTACGATGTTATGAAGTTTCTATGCAAAAAGTATGTTAACTTTTCATATGTATTTCTCTGAAATTTAGTTAATTCTGACGAACAATGTGCTACCTACAATCACCCCACGCATGGTGAAGTTGGCCATTGCATTGATCAAGACCAGTGTCCGAATGATAACTATATCAGTAACCTTTGTCATACGAAACCTGAAGATGCCAAATGCTGCTTCAGTAAACCAGAAGGTAATAATCATGATTGTATCAGGGAACTCAGCTGGCGGTTTTCGTTGCTAAGAGTAACAGGGACCTACCGGAACCAGCGATTCCGATCAGTCATCCTTCAGTTGATTTTTTTTATGTGTTCCCTATCGTGGTGCCAGATAACTTGATAAGCTGCTGAAACTTTGCTACTATATATATCGTCATATTTATCTCTTTTCCCTTTTAAAAATCTTTGGTTTTTGGTGAGATTTGCTCAAAATTAGTTTAAAATTTGTGTTTTTTATGTGTTCCCTATCGTGGTGCCAGATAACTTGATAAGCTGCTGAAACTTTGCTACTATATATATCGTCATATTTATCTCTTTTCCCTTTTAAAAATCTTTGGTTTTTGGTGAGATTTGCTCAAAATTAGTTTAAAATTAAGTACGAGGGTCATTCAAAAAATTCTACCTGTTGTATCATAACTTTTGTTCTGTTAAAGATAGATACTTGAATATAGCTAAGGATGTCACCTACACATGGGGTAACAATCATATCAATATCTTTTCTAGGTTTCTGTAGGTTACCTGAAAACCACAGTAAGGTTAGGGTACACCGGAAACGGTAAAATGTCTAATGACATTTCACCTGAAATTATATGTGCAGCTTATGTATGAACAAAACATCTGTAAACCCAAACGTTATGAAAGTTACATAATAAATTTGATATGAAAGTGTACCTAACAGTCCAACAAGTCATTCATCACTCACAATGTTGATACTGCCTGGAAAAGTTTCCATGGCAAGTTTGTGCAAATTATGAGTGAATGTATTTCTAAGAAAACTATTCGCTGTAGTGCCAAAAACCAATCAATAGCAATTTCTTTCAACATTTTACCAGCAATTCCAACAACACCAGCAGAAGATGATGGGTCTAAATCACTAATAAGATCATATACCTCCTCCGAGAAACATTCAATACGAGAGAGATAACCAGTGACAGTATAAACAAAAGACCTGTTTTCATTTACAATCAATATCGTTAGGGTTGAAACATTCAGCAAAAAATTACTAAATAAATTAGCTATTTCCTGAGGTGTTTCAGCAGAGGAATCTTTAAACCACATGGTGTTAGGAATTGAGGGGCGGCCAGATAAGGATTTCATGTAACCATGATAACCCCAGAAACGTTTGGATGGGGAGGTACTGTCAACAAGGGAATCAAGATACATGTTTTTGGCAGATTTGAGCCGCTATTTCTGAGTTTCTGATATCTTTCATAGCACTTGATTTGTTTAGTGGATTTCCATTTTTAAACAATTTGTGTTTATTTCTTATTAGTTTACGCAAACGAGAGTTAGCCAAGAAGGATTCTTTAATAATACATGGTCATGTGTCGTAACTTAGGTTACCTTTTGGTAACATACAGGAAATGGGCAAAACCAGGAGTTTCCACTTTCAGCTTCTTAAACTTTAAAACTATTCATATT
>JXSR01S033336.1:182875-194372 GCA_000969725.1 Ophiothrix spiculata
CATTTTTAGCTATAACTCAAGAACAATATTTCAGACGTAAATAAAAGTATATTTTTTCTGCTTCCTTGTGATGAGAGGAACATGTTGGTGTGGCTTTTAACAAGATTTAACCAAATTTGAAATTTCACCCCTTGTTTTGGCAGCCTTTTTTTTAATGCAAATTAAGCAACTTTGACCAACTTACATTTTCCTACATTTTGAATATGTTCGGGAGGTCATCAACAGTTAATTTCAACCATAAAATCTTGTGTTGCAATTTTGTTCACGTACCTCCCTGAATTTTCATAGATTGACTGTCTATATTTAGACCATGTTGTTGGTCAAGGTCAGGTGAAGCCTATTAAAGCTAAGGTTGGTGCAATTGAAAAGTTCCCCACACCAAAATCCAGAAAAGATTCTTAGGTATGGCTGGATATTATGGGAAATACATTTGGTCAGGAAATTGTGAGAATGGTTTTAACCAAATTAAAGCCATATTGATCAGTGAGCCAGTGTTAATTGCACCTGATTTTCAGAAGCAGTTCAAACTAGCTGTTGATGCTAGTGATGTAGGGTGTGGTGTAGTTCTTATGCAAATATATAGATGATGATGGAATTGATCAATTAATTTTATATTACTCCAAGAAATTTGATAAGCCCCAAAGACATTACACCACAATTGAGGAGTGTCTGGCGTTGATTTTGGCTTTGGGACATTTCGAGGTATATTTGAGTACCACAGTCCATCCAGTATTTGTCTTTACTGACCATAACCCCCTCACTTTCATCCATAGGATGAAAAATAAAAATCAACGCTTAGTTAGGTGGAGCTTGACCTTGCAGCAATATAACCTGGATATCAAACAAATTATAGGCAAATACAATGTAACGGCTCATGCCTTGGATAATTCTATACTTGTAAAATTTGAAAAAAGTAAATCCCTTGACCACTTAAGGTTAAATAGGGAGTCTAATAAAAATGTTGTTATGAAAGTAAAATGAATGCTATATTGATGATGTATGTACTTTAAAGTTAAACAAATTATTCATTGGATTCAAACTTTCTTTTCTTTAACACTTAAGTGCATAAGGGGAGGGGGGGTCCACATGGACCCTGGATTTTTCTGTGTGTTTTACGAGTTGTGCTGACACAGTCTACACCTGGCCAAAATTTCAGAGGAAAATTTGACTGGAAACATGTTTTTTTAGGGGGGAGGTCCATTTGGACCCCCTCCTTGTGCACTAACGGGATTCTAAAAACACCTTATGCACTTAAGTGTTAAGGGGGAGGGTGTTATGTGAACCTGAATTATTTGTTTTTGTTGATTAATTAATTGTTTATTTAGAGAAGCTTAATTATTGAGATCTTTGATTGTCACAGAAAGGGAATTTTTTCTGAGGGAATGGTATTTTGCAATTTTATGGTGAATTCCCCTTTTGTGTTAATGTGAATTTCCCAAAGTGTGCAGAAATAGATTAGTTGACTTGAATATAATTATGCTTGGGAAATTTCAACACATAGAGAACTGTACAATTTACTATGTTAAATATAATAATGACATCGTGGGGAAATTTTGATGAAAATGTAGAAACTTGGGGCTGGGCTGGATGATTTTTGGGCAGAAGTACAAAATGCTTGGTCGGAGTTAGATCGATAGCTAAAACTTTTGAAGTGGAATTGACTTTTGTTGAAGTAGCTTGAGTTATAAAGCTGAGTGGAGTTTCCTAATTAAACTTTGGATGGAGATTGGAGGTAGCAATATATGGAGAATGGAGAATTAATGACAACCTGTTATTTCATTATTTTATGTCCGAGTGGATTATGTGTGTTGGATTCAGCTTTTAAGCCAAACAGAGCTTATTTGTGATTGCTGGACTATAAATCGCCGATGGAGTTCGTCTGGAAGGAGAGTTTCTTTATGATTGCTGGACTATATATCGTCGGTGGATTTTGCATGGAACGCTTTGGCAGTATTTTTGGAAGTGGATTTCGGGACTTGTGATTATAACTTTGTGCCTAATATTAATAATCTTATGTGAAATATCCTAGGATCGCGCGGATTTCGCAGTGATATCTCAGATATGTAAGTGAACAAATGTGTAAAGAACTTAATTGATAATTATTAACTGTGCTAAAAGAAAGTACTTGCATTAAAAGTTTTTGTAAAGTGTTCCAAGTTTCAGTGTATTTATTTTGTTATATTCAAGAACCCGTAAGGTGATTTTGGCCTTGGTCATTTTAAATCGTTGACCGTAACAGAAAAAAACAAACTTAAGGCTACAGTCCCTGAAAACGTTTCGCTCGGCTGAATGTCATGTTTACTGTAAGTTTTTACCTACTTACACGTATCAGAATATCAGAAGTTTTGGCGTATATATTTAATAGAGTCTCTAGTTTATAACTATACTAGTGATTCCACCTCCATTATCAAGGTCAAAATGACGCCTAAAGACTACTTTGAAAAAGATGAACCTTTTTTTCGCCGAAACCTCATTATTTCATGACGTTCGAACAAATTCGACTGGTTTCAAATTTTGACAGATTGTAGGCTTGAAAATCCGGACGTGAATTACGACTCTCAGTTCGCCCTGTTTGAGCTGTGAATTGCCTGTTTTAAGTATCTACATTATCTACATTTTGTCTGATATACGCATTTGCATAATTTACTTACAAATTGAACATTCCAATGAGGCAAACATTTCAATTTTAATTCACGATCTCAACGCTGCCTTGATAGCTCAGCGGCAGATCCCTCGCTTCGTAATGCATAACTAACCCCTGCCATAATCCATGGTTCGAGTCCCCGCAAATGCAGTGGAAAATATCTTTTCATGAATAAAAACAAGTTAGGATTCACATTTTCCTGAGCAGATGGATTCACTTTCCCCTTAAACAAGGTCTGTATAAGAATATTTTGATGATGACCACCATCTTCATATATACATCAAAATGCTGACTTACATCTCGGGGGTAGTCCCATGTCGGGGGCAACGCGTATGTAAGGCTCAAAAGATCCCCATTTTCAGCGTCGCCGTCACATTAAGATCCCTATTTTATTTACAATTGTGTGTGGTCTCAAACAAAGAACCAATTATTTGTTTTTTAATTTCTCTCACCGAATGCAAAGATTTGCTCACATAATGTCGACAAAATCATGTCGACCCCTAATTATTTGATCTATGAACCTTTTTTTTTTTTGTATTTTTCCCTAAAATCACTAGATTCATGCTCTCTCCAAATGACCCTCCATTTCTTGAGCCGTGCTCTCACCATTGCAAATTTGACTGCCGCCAGGACGTATATATGTCTACTAACTTCAGCACGGCTTTTAATTATTATTATATTACTTTGATGTTTTATTGAAACACGTGCTGATTATTTTGACCAAAAATTCTAAGAGGTCCTACATGATGATGGCAACTTAAATGGTTAACAACAATAAAAAGTGGAGTGAGTCATGATTTGGCTTATATATAGTTATAATGTCAGAAGAAACCCTAATGTATTGTTCTATTGTAAATTTTAGGCACATTGATAAAATGACAGCAATAACAAACACACTGTCTTGTATTTGCGATAAGATTAGGTACATCATTTCAGAATTCAAGTTCAACGTAAGTTTTAGTTCAAGCACAAGCCAACCAGTCACGTTTAACCCGAAGAAAATCAAAAACGGCTGATTAGAGGCCATTTTGCATGTTAAATAAGTTGAAATGCATTAACATACCACGCAAGTGTTTTAGTCGCTTAATACAGCGTACGTGAATCAATATTATCGATACTACATCTTACTATAATTTGCGAAATGTTTTATGTGTCGGTGGTACGTACGTACGGTGGTGTTCACAATAAGCTCCGCGAATTTAGATCTAAACAGTGCGACATTCATAGGAATGATTAAGGAAAACACGGGGATAGTTCTAAGCTATATTTGGTCAAAGACCGTCAAGAGGTTCCTTCAAAATGTGCAAAAAACCCGGTATATTCAGTCTTTACTAGGCGAGTGCGTGAGTAAAATAACACATCCAAGGACATTGCGCGATGCACGCAATAGCAACGCACGGTATGCGGCGATGCCAGGTTAAGGCTACGGGAAAAATTAACTGACAGGGAAAATGGAGAACTTACAGCAGGATTATCACGATGATACGGGATGATTCACGGGAGCAGAGAGCATCACGGGGAAAATATGTGATCAGAAATGCAGGATGATATACAAAATGAAAACATTAAAAAAAAAAGCAGCAACAACAACTTCATATGGGAAAGTGTAACTATTTTGTTTATTCACATACGGGGCGGGAACCCAGGTTTAAGACTACGAGAAAAGTAATCTCAAAGTCCAAAAGACGGGACCAGGGGGTTAAGCCAGGTGATAAACCTACGGGAAATTGTCACAATGCATCTCGGATTTTGAAAGAGTACGAAACAAAACACTTCTATTAAAAATCCTTAAAATTGTATTTTTTTCATATTTCATTCCGAGAATATCATTAATATACCTTTATTTTAGAAATTTATAGAAATTCATACAATTGTATATTGCATGTTAATTAATACTGTATAATACACGTATACAGAATTTATACGATGGACCTTTCTGGCTTTTATTTTCATCGTACATGTATGTATTGAACTATTATACATAGTCTTCCATATTGAGAACTTGTAATTGATTTGTCGATAAACGACTTAGTTATTTTAAGATATCGGCAAATGCCAAGACACTTCACCTATCCAATATTTCAAGGAGGTGTGATAAACACTTTTGTTCTCAAGTCATCATGGTGAAAAGAAGCTGCGTTAAATGTAAGAGCCGAGGCGATGATGTTGTTATACGCCAAAGTGACGATTTGTTGTGCAATTCTTGTGAAACAATTCGACGACAAGAAATCAAGGAGATAGAAAAACAAAGGAACTCAAAACCAACTGAAAAGCCTAATGAAGTCAAAAGTTTTTCAGCGGCTTTGAAAAAAATAAACATCGTACCCCAAAACGAAACGACGCCTTCATTGCGGATGTCCCCCACCCCCGGGCTCTGCCCCAGACCCCGACACAATCATCAGTGTATAAAGACTTATCTCAAGAAATTAACGAACTGAGAACTATTGTTACATCGTTACTTCTCGACCAAGTCGAAATAAAGAATGAAAATCGTCTTCTGAAACAGGAGATAAATAATCTCTCAACAAAGGTTAAGAATCTTGATGAGCAGTCCCGTCCAGAAAACAGTGTTAATCCCGAACATCCTAAAGAATCTGCCGATACATCTGAAGAAACACCCCTTATTCAATCAACTCTGATAGGGGACTCGATGTTACGTGATGTAAGACCTTCAGCTTTCCCAAATACTACTGTAGACTGTATTCGTGGTGGTAATATATCAAATATTGAGGATTTCCTGCTTCCAGATCCACAACTTAAATCCTACAAGAATGTAATTTTACATGTCGGCACTAACGATATAGCGAGCGAAAGTACATCTGTAATTCCAGACATGGAGCATCTAATTACCAATGTCCAAATTCAAGCACCAAAAGCAAAGATTTATGTTTCTTCCATTTGTCCGCGCCGGGATAATTTTGATAAAATTGTAACTAATATAAACTCTCGCGTCAAAACTCTCGCAGAAATACTCAATTGCTCATTTGTGGACAACGAAGCTAACCTCCGTTTCATGGACGGTTCAGTCGACGTCGCTGCGTATCAAGACAACGTCCATCTAAATCACAAAGGAACGGGAAAACTAGTCCGTCGTCTACAGTATACAGTATTTAACATTGATCGCAATATTACAGATTCAAAAGAGACTAATACGCGCGGGCCTACGCATAAACCCAAACAGGATCAGCACCAACGCCGCATGAAATCATCTAACCAGATTATTCGCGGTAATTACAGACGTCCACATACAAACAGTTATCGCGTCCCATCTCGCCAAAACAGACAATGTCAACATTGTGGTGAAAATAACCATAGTACTTTAAATTGTAGATACGACTCTCCATTGACCTGTCACAAGTGTAACAGGATTGGTCACAAGGCAAATAAATGTTTCATCCAAAATTGATGCAATGGCCAAGATGAGAAGGCCTATTTCTTTGATCACACACAATTACTTGGTCAAAATCAATTTCATGTTTTAAGTTCATGCATTACAAGTGAATCAAGTGTGAAAGGCAGGAACTTATGTATTGATAAAAGGAATGATATTGTAAATAAACCAGGTAATACTGGTAGAGAATCTGCATCTGTCAATTCAAATGATGGTATTCATACAGTTTTTAACAATGTTGTAAATAATGTTTCTCCATGTGTAAATGTTTGTGATAAAATTGTTCATGATAATGTTATTTCAGATGTGACAAAATATAATACATGTAATTTTAAAATTTGTCTGATGAAGGATATGTTCAACTTAATAATGGTAAAGTACCTAATCTAAAAAGTAAAGGTATTAAGTTTGCTCATCTTAATATATGGAGCCTTGTAAGTAAGATCGATGAGTTCAGACACTTGTGTGGCAATACGTTTGATATTATTTGTGTTAATGAAACACGTTGTAACCACACTATAAGTGATGATGAAATTAAACTTGATGGATATAACATTCTCAGACATGATCGTACTAGAAATGGAGGTGGTGTGGCTCTTTATATTAATGATGATTATAACTTTCAAAGACGTGATGATCTTAGCGATGATTCTGTTGAATGCATATGGGTCGAAATTACACCTCCCCATACTTGTTCTATTTTAGTTTGTGTTTTATATAATCCCGACGGTAAAAATGTTGTTTTTTCTGATAATCTGTGTAAAAGGGCCTCTGATGAAAATAAGGAAATGTCCCTTCTTGGGGATCTGAATTGTGATTTTACTGTTGGTGTTAAGAATAAGCAGGTAAATGACTTAAAATGTGTTTGTGATATGTTTCAATTAAATCAACTCATTGATCTCCCGACACGGGTTACTTCTCATAGCAAAACCATCATCGATTTATTTTTCACAACAAAAAAAGAACTATATTGGGAGAGTGGAGTAATTCAAACTTCAATTAGTGATCATTACATGATATATGCTGTCAGGAATGCAAGGGCCGTGAAGGTTGAACACAAAACAATTCAATACAGATCTTTTAAACATTTTAATGCTTAAAATTTTGTTAATGATTTGTCAACAATGCCTTGGTGCAATATTTTTAATATCAGTAATGTTAATAATGTTTTATCAATGTGGAATTCGTTGTTAATTGATGTTGTAAACCGGCATTTGCCTAAAATGTGCAAGCGTGTAAAGAGATGTCCAGCACCATGGTTAAGTGGTGATGTTAAAAATGTATGTTACACAGAGACTATCTACAACGTAAGGAAGTTCGCTCTAATAACGATCAAGATTGGAAAGCTTATAGAGTTGCCCGCAATAATGTAACCTCTAAGATCAGAAATGGAAAAAAGAATTATTATTCTGACTTGATTACAAAAGGTTCTCACGATTCTCGCCAATTATGGCAAACATTGAATTCTGTTATCCAATCCAATAAAAGCTCCAAAATGCCATCTTCTATTACTATTGATAATGATGTTTTAAATTCTGATATTGAAATTGCTAACGGTTTTAATCGCCATTTTACAAGTGTTGCTCGTAAATGAATTAATGATGATAATGATAACAATATGAGTGTCACAAAGGTATTGCCTGTCAGTCCCACATAGGATTTCTCATTAATATCAGATTTGATTTTGGCTCTGTATACTACTGCTCTAGACAAGCAATTCCCTTTAAGAGGACATTTGGCTTTATTTCTGCAGTTGCAGTTTCTTTCTGGTTTTTTGCTGTTATTTTTGGTTATTTTTCGGTCATGCGATTTGATTATGGAGTTCATGTTCTTCATACATGAGTAACTCACCTTTACATAGTTTTTGTTGAATATTTTGCTTAACTTGTTGCTTTTTGGGAAGTGCTTGTCTAGGAGCTTTAAGAATTGCCCTGCTACGTTTGTTTTCACAGATTTACTAAAGGGCGGGTTGAACCACAATATTTTTCTAGTACGTTTTCTCCTTTTCTTTGATTTGTTCACTTTGTTAAACTTGATTGGTTCTTTGTATCCACACGACTTTAGGGTATCATTTTATTCTCCCGCAGCTTCATTGAATATTTTCTGGTTTGATGAGAGCGTTTATATCCTCCGTTCTATGGCTGCAGGGATGTGTTTTATTATGTTTGGGGGGTGGTTGGAATGCGCATGCACGTACATCGGGCTGTTATTTTGTTTTCTGAAAGGTTTGTACACTTTTGTCTCAAGGTTGAGATTGGCATCCAAGAAGTCAACAGACTTAAGATTTGTCTCTACAGTTATTTTAAGGCCTACTGCGTTGAAGATCTTTGTTATCTGCTTTCTTATTTGGTCAGCCTTTCTTCCAGAACTTCTGTCTAGAATCCCGAGTCCATCGTCCCTGTATAGCCCTATGTCAGCTGCAGTAATTTAAGATTTCAGTTTCTGAAGCATAAATAGCCCTACCATTTCACATATCTCAGCACCATCGAAAGCACCCATCGCCACGTCAATAGCATTACTGGTGTCTCTCTTAACCCATGGTTTATTCTCTTGGTCATACAATAGTGTTTTTCTTGCATGCATAATAGTGTCGTATTCAACTTTCTTGATGTCTGTGAATTGTTTACCCCATTTTAGTGTTGTTTTCAGTAGATTTTCTGTGATTGATGGATAAAAATCTACGATGTCAAATACAATTAAAGTTTTGTTTTCCTTCTCCGTTACACCGTCGAACCAGGTAAGTACCTGTGATGTATTTGTCCATTGGTTCACGCTGATTTTGTTCCTTATGCTGTTATTTATTCTATCTATAAATTGTTTGCTGACTTTTCCAAATTCACTTTTCGTTGGGTTTATTAATCGGCATTTTAGATTGCTTTCAAAATTGTCTTTGTGGTTCTTTATTGTCACAAATGCTTGTTTTTCAGTGGTTAAGTCAATTCTTTCAGTTAAGTTTAGCTTACCGGCTATGGTTGCGAATTCCGTATTTATTGCGTCCACTGTGTCTTCGTTCGATTGTTTATATTTCCGCGTTGTGTTCTACGTCAAAAGTTTGCTATATGAGCTTTTATCCATTTGGTACACATTCCTGGTCTTGTCTGCGTTAACAAAAACTTTGCCTGATTTGTTAATTTTATCTGTGTCATTTTTCAGCTTCGTTTGGAATGAGTTCTCTACTTTTTGAAATTGGATGTTGTCCACAATATTAATGAGGTCCCTCTCAAAGCCAGATAGTTCTTTAATCTGGGGTGGTGCTTTTTTCGATTTGAATCCAAAGTATTGATTTTTGTCACTGTCACTATCTTCTTCTGACTCACTATTGCTAGTTGATGAATCGTTTGTTTGGTCATCTTTGTTAAGAAAGAATAGCGCTTTCCATCTCATCCTTCGTATAACACTTTCAATTTTCTCCACAAGTCGTTTGAGGTATTCCCTGTGTGTAGGTATAGGGATGTTTTTGTCCGAGTAATTCATATAAAACTTATCCATGATGTTTACAGTGTTCTGAGCTGTCAGTGATAACAGTGCTCTACCTGTCAAAGAGGGAGCTTATATAACAATATGAGTGTCACATCGGCTGCACAGTGCTCAATATCAATTCTGATAGAGCTTAATTATACAATATTTGAAACACTGGTTGGTTGCTTTATTCCAATGTTTCATGGTGGTTACCCACCAATCCTCAGATGGCAACTGAATTACTTCTACCTTACATACAGTCAAACTTTATCTTTCTCACAGTTTGGTGGTTTTTTTCTGTGTCTACAAGTGCTGATGATCTCACTTCTTTTGTTTATTGCATTGTTCTTGAGTTTTATGATTTCAATTTTTTCATCAAGGCATAAGTTGCATTGTCCGCTTTCACGCATTTCAGTGTTAGATAGTTTTATGATATCCCATTGGATATCATAATTAATGCCCCTGTCTTTAAGGTTCCATACATATTTTGAGAGTTCAGTTGATTTACGGCAATTATTGTGGCAAAATGAGTATTGGTGACTATTAAATCGATCTTTGAAGGTATTGCCTGTCAGTCCCACATAGGATTTCTCATTAATATCAGATTTGATTGTGGCTCTGTATACTACTGCTCTAAACAAGCAATTCCCTTTAAGAGGACATTTGGCTTTATTTCTGCAGTTGCAGTTTCTTTTTGTTTTTTTGCTGTTATTTTTGGTTATTTTTCAGTTATGCGATTTGATTATGGAGTTCATGTTCTTCATACATGAGTAACTGACCTTTACATAGTTTTTGTTGAATATTTTGCTTAACTTGTTGCTTTTTGGGAAGTGCTTGTCTAGGAGCTTTAAGAATTGCCCTGCTACGTTTGTTTTCACAGATTTACTCAAGGACGGGTTGAACCACAATATTTTTCTAGAACGTTTTCTCCTTTTTGGTTCTTTGTATCCACACGACTTTAGGGTATCATTGTATACTCCTGCAGCTTCATTGAATATTTTCTGGTTTGATGAGAGCGTTGATATCCTCCGTTCTATGGCTGCAGGGATGTGTTTTATTATGTTTGGGGGTGGTTGGCACGTACATCGGGCTGTCATTTTGTTTTCTGAAAGGTTTGTACACTTTTGTCTCAAGGTTGAGATTAGCATCCAAGAAGTCAACAGACTTAAGATTTGTCTCTACAGTTATTTTAAGGCCTACTGCGTTGAAGATCTTTGTTATCTGCTTTCTTATTTGGTCAGCCTTTCTTCCAGAACTTCTGTCTAGAATCCCGAGTCCATCGTCCCTGTATAGCCCTATGTCAGCTGCAGTAATTTCAGATTTCAGTTTCTGAAACATAAATAGCCCTACCATTTCACATATCTCAGCACCATCGAAGGCACCCATCGCCACGTCAAAAGCATTACTGGTGTCTCTCTTAACCCATGGTTTATTCTCTTGGTCATATGATAATGATAATAATTTTAACGGTTCTGATCTTGAATTGTCATTGATTATGAACAATGATGATAGGCCTTGCTTAGATTTGCCTATGATTTCATCCAATTATGTTGACAAAGAGATTCGATCAATGTGCTCAAATAAGGCAACTGGGCTTGACGAAATTAGTTCCAAGATCTTAAAACTTGCCAGGCCTGTCATCGTTGACAGTTTAACGTATATTTTAAATTTGTCTTTATCATCTGGTATTTTCCCAAATGCTCGGAAAGAAGCCAAAGTAACCGCGCTTCATAAAGGAAGCGATCTCAAAGATACAAATAATTACAGGCCACTTTCAATTCCATCAGTAGTGAGCAAGATTTTAGTAAGAGCTGTACATAAACATGTGTATACGTTTTTAAGTGTAAACAATATTTTAAATGTTCACCAATCAGGATTTCGTCCTAGTCACTCAACTGGAACATGTCCTGTTGATATTGTGGATGATTGGCTCACAAATATAAATTCTGGTCTTTTGACTGGTGTTGCTTTTATTGACCTACGAAAAGCCTTTGACACTGTAA
>JXSR01S033337.1:12469-32442 GCA_000969725.1 Ophiothrix spiculata
GCATCATTGCAGCTTTCAAGCAGAACAGTGCAATAAGTCATGTTGTTGACGAGAAATAAAACCTTGATTTAGCTAAACACCTTTCTGGAATACGGGCCTAAACGTTTTTCATTTTAACTGATACTTATCTTCATGAAATATTTAGCAAAACCTGAAGCAAAAATGCTAGTTTATGAATGTTTGTGGCTTTGCCATTTTCAATTGTTTTCATGCATTGGCCTGTGCACTTTTTAAGTGCCCAACGCGCTATGAACAGAGCGCCGACTTATATGTACTGCGTTACGCACTTCCATAAACGCTGTGTCGTGGGTTACCCACACTTTGAATATCAATTGTTAGTTCATAAAAATTTACAATGGTTTGCTCCTATACAAAGATATACAGTTAGTTGTTGAGCCAGAAATAAACAATTTTCCCCATTGATTTACATGTGATTTGCAACACAACATCCAATGTTTTTGCTATATAGGTATGCTATGATAAATAATTTTGTAACTCAGAAATGTCTTATGTTCCTTTGTAGACTCCACTCATAGTAAAGTCCTTCAAGTTTATTCCAAGAACTATTTTACCTCGTACTGATATAACACAAGCAATGCTGTGGACAAATTCCCAATAAAATCTAATACTAAAGAGCAGGTTGACATATACCAACTTGAGATGATATTATGAATAGAAACAATACTTGGTGAACCTGAAATCATTGAAGGTATAAAAATTTTTTTTTTTTTTTACTGAGACATACAGCACCAGCGAGTGGTGCTCAATCTCGGTAACCTTGACCAAGTCACAGCGCCCCCCACATGGCGAGTTTGGGGCTGAAGCAAGTCAAGCGAGTTGCTGACAGTAAGCTTCCCATAGGTAAGCTAAAAATGCTGTTTTGTGAAGTTTAGAAATTGTCAAACACGTAAAAATTTATTGACATAATATGTCACAAAATATTTGGTGAATCAGTACCTTTTCATAACAGTAAAATGTGCCATGTTGATGCATCACTCTCTAATTTATGGGAGCTCAATGATTTCTCATAATTTGCTTAGCGAAATTTGCTAATACATACAGCTGTATTTTGATCCACTTAGTATACCTGTAAAAGAGAATTGGTCTCAAAATATAACAACGCTCCTCAATATGGGTACTAACTAAAGCTTGATTTATACATGAATCTTAAGCTGATATTTGAACCCTGGTAATAATAAAATTTGATGAACTAAAGGTAATCATAGCTAGACTCCTTAACTTGTAAGAATAAAATTAATGCATGAACCTGTATGCTTTAATTACTGAAGGGTAAATACTTGGTATATAAAGGAAATATTTACAAGCAAATTTTAGATGCATTTTAAAACTTCTTAACAATGCTGTTTCCAAAGGAGTATAGTGTCTCTATTCATCATACTTTCTTGTGAGATTTTATTTCATCTTGTTCTGCTGTAGCCTGATACATGCAACGAAGGAAAGAAATTTGACATGGGTGCTTCATTTTGTGACTTGATTTTTAATGGTGTATTTAATTTGTTTCTCTCCAACATATCGGGTGCTATTGATTTCATAGACTTTAAGTTAGTTCATGGGTGTTGTATTTTTGACTTTGGTGACATGGTTGTGTGTGCTTGAGGTTGGTAAAGTTTTGGATTGACTCAGAGGAGGTTTTCAAGATATCCCACAATGCATTATTCTGATACACTTAGATATAATAGGCAATAATGGTTTTCTGGACAAGGGGCAGTTAGGAATTTGAGAATTCCATTGAATAGTACTAATTCATACCTTTCCAACGATGTGTTTCTTTTCAAAACAGCCCAGTGTTTACCCACATTGCTGACACTTCAAAAACATCAGAAACCTGTACAAAAGTATAGGAGTTGAATTGGATTTGCATGTACATTGTACAATGTTGCATTGCATCATGGGATATTGTGAAAACCTCCTCTGACTTATATGTATCAGTGACACATACAGATGATCAAATCTAATTTGCTTTATTTGAAGTTAGTCCTATAATCGTGTCAAAGTAGAACATTTGTGACCCGTCATATCGAAAGGTACCATAAGGGTCCCAAAATCAAAATATATTTTTTGGTCTCATCTGAAAGCTGAGATTGTAAGCTTTAAAATGACACCTTAGTTTTGGTTATAGGGTGTTTGATTGCAAAGTTACATCTAAATTGGCAAAAAGCATAGGGCTGATTCGGAAAACTATAATTCTGAGAAAATCAAGTTTAAAGTTTTTGTATCAAGTAAAACTTGAATGGAGAGAGGATTTTTATCTTGGGTTTATAACACATTTTTCTTATGTTTTAGATGTTGGAACCTGAATAATATGATAGAATACACTTCAAAAGTCAAAATATATTTTTTGGTCTCATCTGAAAACTGAGATTGTAAGCTTTAAAATGACACCTTAGTTTTGGTTATTGGGTGTTTGATTGCAAAGTTACATCTAAATTGGCAAAAAGCATTGGGCTGATTTGGAAAACTATAATTCTGAGAAAATCAAGTTTAAAGTTTTTGTATTAAGTAAAACTTGAATGGAGAGAGGATTTTTATCTTGGGTTTTTAACACATTTTTCTTATGTTTTGGATGTTGGAACCTGAATAATATGATAGAATACACTTCAAAAGTATTAAATGTTTCTGAAGAAATTAGAAATTTGACCTTGGACGTAATTTTTTGACTATTTTTGACACAGTATCTCGTAATTTACTATGCCGACCTTAAGGTACCTTTCGATATGATGGGTCACATTTATGGGTGCATTTAGAGGTATAAGAATAAGTCATTGAATTGATTTACCATTTTGCTATTTATCAGAGTGATCCGAACACAAGAAAACAAACTACACAGCCAATGTATTCCTACAAAAGGTTCTTTTAAGACCAGGAATTCTGTGGGATTACACAAAATTCATCTTGTGTTCAGCTACCACCATGACATTTCCTTATATAAAGTCCACCTCAGCATGCACAGAGAACCTTTGCTGGCATCTGCAGTAAATCTTTGATTATCCCTACGGACTCAAAAGAACCCAAGACACATTATTCAAGTGAAGTGACACTCATCAAGTGCACCTTTATTCACCCAACCAAACTTGCCACACGTGTAGATGTACCTTAACATCCTTTTACATGCCACTATTATCCAATATACAACCGCCAAAAAAAAATTGTTTACTTGAGCCCAAATATTCCAGGAAACCTTCTTTGAGGTTTTAGGCCTGGTGCAGACTCCTCTATCGTATAGAATATTTTGCTTAGAATCATCAGCATAGAATATTCTAAGCAAAATATTCTATACGAAAATGGAGTCTGCATCAGGCCTTATGGTTACAAATGATAATCTCTCTATACAATGTATATTACTGAATAGCTTCCCATAAAATACAAATTTTAGAATCCTTGCCCTTCACCAATTTCCTAGTTCTTCAATTTGAAATTCTATGATTTCCAATCCTAATTATTTAGCAAAGCAAAAGTCAAAATCATCCATTTCATAAACCAAATTTACACCTTAAATTTTTTTAAACATTATCTCAGATAGATTGTTAAAATAGTTTAACACCAACAATAAATATTTTGTTGAGAATCCACTCACAATTTCTCTTAAATATAATATACAGGGTGAGTCAAATTAAAGTGTAATCAACGGAGGGAATTTTTTTCAGGAAATCTGTTAATGTTTATAAACTTTAATTATACCAGATAAATAGAAAATATAATCAGCTTTAATGAGCATTTCAGTTTGTTGACATTGGCCAATGCATTCAAAAGTTACAGCCGTTTAAGTAAAGGTACCCGATTTTAATATCGAACAGATTTGCTTCAACGTGAACTCTTTACTGTACAGCAGTGGGCAATATCCTATTGATGGTGCATTGATGAACTTGGAACTTGAGGATGCATTAAACATTTTAAATGTGCACACGTTGTTCATAGATACTGAAGAAGTTTAAATGATGCAGATCAAAGTACTGATGGCAATTTAAGATATCACAATCTTGACAACCAATGCCAAGAGAATAAATCATGACCCCAAATGTAGCAACCGACACTGGCATTTTGTTGCAATTAAATATAATCAGACTCATATTCCGGTTGTAGATTACTGTCCGTTTTGTCTGTAGTTTACAAATGCCAACCAGGTCCCATCACCTCAAGCTTTTTAAAATATTGCTTATAAGCTACAGACCATCCAACTCCAAGTAACAGAAACTAAGAAGGCTCTGGAAGACACGTACCTATCCGGATGATTGAACAAAACAACAACCGAATTAGAGGAGATTTTTTGAGAGATCTAAACGTCATTACCTCAGTAGTCATCCACTACCCAATATTTCACAGTCCACATTCAACAGCCTATTGTTTTCTTGTTATTTTACTTCCATAGGCGTTCCTATCATAAAAATTTGTTATCAGTACACACGTAAACTAATTTAGCGTAGTTTGTTCGTTGTTCAAATTGGGTACCTCCACTCAAATGACTATAACTTTGCAATGCTTTGTCCGATTTCAACGCAATAAATTTTCTAAGAAAGCTTATGAAACATTTTTTGCAAAAGAATAAAAGAAACTAGTCATATAAAATCACTGATTAGATTACACTTTATTTTGACTCACCCTGTATAGATCCAAGATAAGTGAAAATAAAAAAACTGTCCACATATTGATATTCCCATTAAATAACTTAGCATTTAATGTTGAAAATTGATGGGTGTGGTGGGTGGGAAATTTTTTCAAACAACAAGACATCCAAGCCTGGTCTAAATGGTGCACTGACAGAATGTACATAATGATAATGAATGGAGCTCAGATATGTCCACTCTCAGAAGTGGTATATGTTAAGACCCACACAATAACCCCATTCACACATAAAGAACTGAAAACCTTTAACCATTCAGGGCCAGCTAATTGGATGATTTCGCAAATTATGATAAAGCATTTTATTGCCAAGTCAATTGAATAAATTCACCTAGTAAACGCTTGAGATCCATTAAAGGTCTTTTGCATGTTAGAAGTTGTGCATAAAACACAGAAATATGGTCACTCTACAGGTACCTGGGATGAGTATTTGGGTACATGCAGTAGTAATGCCGTGTTCCTTAAGAAGAATAGTCGGTAGGAAAATGGCTGTGCAAATCTGCTATCCCAGACAACATAGCCAATAATTCAGCCCTAGTCCTGCCATCAACAAGCTCTCATTTTGCATTTAGATATTTTTCCTTCTAGCTACAGTCTATATACAAGTTGTATAAAAACATGAGTAATTAAGGATGAGCGCCTCGGGTGATCGTAACTATGACGATGTCCTGGATGATGAGGTGTTGGTTCTGTTTTAATGTTAATATAATTGGGCATTTAAAACGTTATAAAG
Source organism: Ophiothrix spiculata (assembly GCA_000969725.1). NCBI lineage: Eukaryota > Metazoa > Echinodermata > Ophiuroidea > Amphilepidida > Ophiotrichidae > Ophiothrix > Ophiothrix spiculata. The sequence goes on from JXSR01S033337.1 coordinate 17,841, forward strand.
TAATATGATGTTGTTTGATAACCATTGCTAATTAGTAGCTGGATTTCTTCAGAGAATATCTTTTAAATATTTAAAACTGGGTCTGTGTTGACTGGAGTCAAATTGTATAGGAAAATAATCCTTTGACTGTCTAAGGTTTTTTTTTGTAATGAGGAGATGAAGCTATGAGATTTCAACCAACATTATTTCTAATTTAAAAAAAATATTTCTGAAAGCATAAGGTTTGCCTTCAAACAAAAACATTTTTTCTGTAACATCCAATCCAAATCAGGATTATCCAAGGATGACTCTAAAATGGTCTTATAAATACTATGGAACCTGCGTTAAAATCAAACTTGAGGACCTAGGCCATGAGTTGGAAATAATATGGTGTGTGTGTTGCTAAATTGTCTTGCGTACTATGTTGCCAATATGAAAATGCATAACACTAATAAAATGTGCAGTGTGTTATTAATTGAATGTGTAATATATTTATAAAGTTAATTACATTTTTTCTTCAATTCACCTGACAATTATCTAATACCAATTATTTAATTAATATGTATGATTTTCTCTATTTTGATTGGAAACAATTATTGTTCAATTTATTTTTAAATTGAAGCTAGATATGACTCATTATTAAACTGTCATTGTTTCTGCATTGTGGAAATTTGAAAAGGGAAATGATACTTTAAAAATACTGTTATTTTTTTCAACTAACATTTTGAGTTATCTTGATGATTTGATTTTTGATGGAGGGGAGTATAAACATCCAAAGTATTATCAACTCGGATTATCTTAGTCAAGGTCAGCTTACCATCGAGAATATTTTTTGCGCAATTTTTCTTGTTTTCTTTTCCCTCTGTTATATTGTGCAAACTCATTTCGACAGACACTGTAAATTTTTCAGTCTTTTGCATATTTCATAAGTAATAAAACTGTGCATGCATCATCATCAGTAGAAAGGTACTGATCTATGTGGTAGTAGTACCCAGAAGAGTTTCTTCTCATCGGTTCTGGAACACAAAACACAGACAGAATGTGATATCTGCTGAAAACCCAAACCTCGGTTAAAATTTGCTTCTTTGCATTCAATAGAAGCTTTGCATGTGTGAATTCTGTTTTGCAAAACCAGTTTAGTGGTTGAATGCATGACTTTACTTGAACGGAACGATAGGCATCTGTCTGATTTGTATCATTAAATCTGATATTGACGTATTGGTCTCCTGGGGAGGGGAGGGCACTCAAATTTGGTTTGGGAAGGGATGTACCTCTGCAAAATTTGGAAAGCCACCCATCCAAATACAATTTGTTAAAAAGTGACCCATCCATAAAAATCTCTCAAATTTTGAGTCAAATTTATTAAAAATTCACATGTTTTTGCACTTATTTAGCTCAGATTTTCTGAAGTTTTGTGAAGAAATGCGCTAATTTGTGCCATTTGGGGGCAAAGTTTGGAAAAATTTTGGGAAAAAAAGCGAACATCAAAATACCACATTTTGCAAAGAATAAGGACCGATTGAAACACCAAAGAATCTGATTTTTCTACCTGAATTTGCGGCACTCCCCAATAACTACTTTGTATAAAGTAGCCTCCTCCCCGAGGATTAGTCCTGAGCCGCCGCTCCAGACTATACACCCTTTTCTAGCGATATATAGCTTATGCAACCTCCTGTTTTGCCCTAATTTGAGTACATTTTTCTGATTAAATCTGGGGAAAGCGAGCATAAATGGCTTCCGGAATGAAATTCTTTGCAAGTTGGGTTTAATTATGGTGTAAATGAGGCAGGGAACTGTGTAATGAATGTGAGTTGGCTGGCTGCTCAGTCAGTCTATGTTCCTGTGGGGGACACGATATCTCCCATCACGTCTCCATTTAGTTCTAATCACCATCGTTACCTCATACAGAGTTGAAATCTGTACTTGTACTTTTACTTCTATTACCCTCTTACTTGCTCAATATGAAATCATCATAATTGCAGTTTTTAGTTGCTGCTTCCTGCCTTAATTTTTTTGAACTATGCAAAAGTAGACTTGCTTTTATTTTTTGGTTGTTGATTATGCTTGACTGAATTAAGATTGGTGGAGACCCACAACTGGCACAATTCTTTTTTGTTTGTAAATTTCAAACTAATTGTACAAATCCTACACTGTTATACTGTTGGGCAATTTTTTAGCGTTGGTTAAACTATGAACAACCCAATTGTTGGGTAAATAATATTAACCAACTATTGATGAAATTTTACCCAATATTTGGGTAATTAGCTAAAACTTTTACCCTACAGTTAGGTAATAAGCCAACATTGTACGCAACGTTGGTAATTATTTACCCAGAAGTTGGGTTGTTCATAGTTGAACCAACGTTGGGTAAATTATTTGCCCAACGTTCTAACAGTGTATTAAAGTATAAATTTGAAAATGCAACGGTGTTAGACCAACATGCTAAATTTTTGCCAAAAGTGCCAAAAATGATTTTTGTTTACTCTAAGCCTGGGTTGGGTTGCCTCACTAAAAAATTATCTTAATGATTTTTTTTTTTTTTTCAAATTTAGATTAAATAAAAAAAATTAAATAAAAATACCAAAAATAGGTAATTTTGTCATTTTTCCCCAAAATCATGATTTTTAACATTCATGAACTTAATTTTGAAATTTTTTCAAAACTTTTAGGAAATCCATTTGTAGCTTACAAAAAGTAAAGAAATTCATACTTTTTGAATGTAAATTTCATAAATTGTATGGTTTTGGGCACTCTTTGCCCGAATTAGCCAAAATTGACCATTTTGGTCAAAAAACCATCCTCACCATCATGTTCAGCATGCTTCTAGAAATGTATATTCAGTACAAATATGTCATAGAATTGAAGAGGAAGGGGAAAAAAAATCATGTGCACCAGGCCCATATGGTGTCACAGGCGAGGGTAGTTGCGTAATGATTGATTGTGACTTAAATTCCACTTTTTATGGTTTTATATGATTGTTGACTGTAAGGGTTAAATAATCAGTTGAAGTGTTCAAGTACAAAATCAGCTTAAAAGAAAATTTAGGCTAATCGCCAAGAATAACCCAAGAAAGCCTCTAATATGAAGCTTATTTCCATTGGGGTCCAAGATCTTTCTTTAATTAAATCAGTTTTGAATGCAGGAGGAAGAATGGAGTACCCGGAGAAGAACCTGCGGAAGCGAGCATGGACTGAAAACCAAATGCACATACAGCGCCGGGACCGGGAATCGAACCCGGGACTCAGTGGTGCAAAGCGAGGAAATTACCGCTACGCTAACCCGCTTCCCCAGCTTATGCCAGTTAGTTGTTGTTAAAAAAAAAATAACCTTCTACTTAACTGCAGATATGTTGATGAACCAATTCCTGAGCAAACAAGCTTCTGTCTGAATTCAAATGTTTAGAAAACATGACTTATGAGTGAAATAATACCATGCACCAAAACCAGGAAAACTGGTGATTAGTTCTGCAGTGTTAATATTTAGCAGCCAAGTTTAACGAGTCATTTCTAATTGTTAAATGGTTGGATGGGAATGGGTGAAATTGGAAAGAACCAAAAAATAACACCTGAAAATGAAGGAAAATTGAATGTCAGTCTTGCAGTCATCTGCGTGTGAAAAAATAATCAGTCATTTAGTTCTGGTCGTGTGAGCACCATTTAACATCGGGAGGCTCCGTTACAGCAATTACTTGTGTCGTGGAATGACGGGGAAATGTTTCACTAGGAAAGTTATTTTTGGTTTTCATTTCTTTGATTTGACTTCAAAATATAAGATGAGTCTAATGGTGGTGTATTTTTATATGGTCGTTCAAGGTATGTATCTACTGAAAGGTTAAGGGACATTTCATCTATTTCTTGCCTCTTTGATTTTTAGCTGAGGCCTGATACAAACAGTTATAATCATTTGGGTTAGATGCCCTTGTAACGATGTTATGCAAGATAATTTAAGTGTTTCACTGGAATCCGATTTGGTAAAATGGTACAATATATTTTCAATTTGAGTGATTAATTACACTGCCATATTTAAATGAAAGTGACCTTCTCAACGGGAAACTGTAATTTTGGTTGTTTAATTGGTTTTGGCAATACTAACCAGGAAGTGTAGCATACCAGTACCTACAGTCTTCGCAAAAAGTTGTTGGAACACTTTAGTGCACACAACTGCTAAACTAAATGAATAAGTCCATTGAATAGCTGTTAACATTAGGTTACTTTTCCCTTCCCCCTTCCCCATCATTCAATGTTGCGACACCGAAATCACACGGATTTCCAATGCCGCAACATTGAACGGGGGAGCGGGGGTACACTTACGCTTAAAATAAAAACGGGTGTTCCAAGACTTTTTGCGAGGATTGTAGTTAGGAGTTAGTATTACAACTATATTGCAACATTTTTGAATTGGTGAAATATGTAAGCATAGTTTTGCAGTTCTGTTTCTAATTGTGATAACCAGGTTCATAGCCAGCAATGTTTAGACCGTTCCAATTGATGTGATTTGGATTTGGATGGTAGTTTTTATCATGGCAAATATGTGTATACCCCAAAAGGGGCGACTTTGCAGATGATATCAATTTTATCATTTCATCTGTTAGAGCATTTTTTAAGCTTTAAAATGACACCTTATTTTGTTGAAATTGATTAAGGCGATCAAATTTGACAACAGAAAATCTGCTGCAAATTCTTATTATTTTCTTTATTTTTTGCTGCCTATTTTCACCAGTTTCTCGAAAAGTGTTATGTCGCAAAGTCCCTCTTTTGGGGGTGAGCCATCACATACATTCAGACACTGTCATTTTGCAGGACCAGAACAGGTGAAAGTGATCTAGTTATATTTACCGTGATGGGCAATTCATGACTTGTGGATTTTTTGGACTAGTTGTCGATAAGGAATAAGAATATCTTGGGTAATCAGCCCAGATCAGTAACCAAATCCCTCAAACCTGTATAATTTCCAGGAGGGGCAAATATGCCCCCCCCCCCCTTAAAACAACCAGAAGGGTGTCTTAAAATAATACTTAAGAAAGCAATTAACATAAATTGTTTATAGAAATGGCTTCTACTGCTAAAAGAATATAGTCAACTTTACATTATGTCATTTATATGTGTTTCAAAATTATGCCAAATTGCACCCAAAATGATTATATACCAAGAATTCAGTTGTTTAATTGAAGTTTTTGTTTTTTTTTATTAGAACTTCTATTAATCATTTCAAAATTAATCTAAATTTTCGACATATTCTTTATATATGACCCGTCATATCGAAAGGTACCTTAAGGTCGGCAAAATTAAAATTAATTTTTTGGTCTCATCTGAAAGATTATATTTTAAGCTTTAAAATGACTCCTTGCTTTTGGTTATTGGATGTTCGATCCAAATTGGTAAAAGGTATCGGGCTGATTCCGAAAACTAAAGTTCTGAGAAAATCAAGTTTAAAGTTTCTGTACTGGTTAAACGTGAATGGAGAAAGGATTTTTAACTCGGTTTTTAAAACATTTGTCTTGTGTTTTGGATGTTGGAACCTGATTAATATGATAGAATACACTTCAAAGGTAACGTTTCTGATGAAATTAGAAATTCGACCTTGGACGTGATTTTTGACTATGCTCAGCTTCAATGGCCTGTATCTCGTAATTTACTATGCCAGTATTAAGGTACCTTTGGATATGACGGGTCAAATATATATGATTTATCTATTGCAAATTCTACTAAAATTTCAATATAGACAGTTTTGTTGATTTCCTCTCTTTTTTTTTAACTTGAGACAAAATTTTAGCTTTTTCTTTCATCTTCAGCTCAATTTTGTCTTTTTTCAATGATTTTCCTCGTTTTTAAAATAGGTCACTCCCGCCCTTGTATAGATCAAGATAATGGCATACTTTAATTTACTGTCTTCAGTAGATAACACTTGAAAAGATCAATTTATTGCAAATTCGACTAAATTCTAAATCCAGATCGATGTAATGGCAAACTCTTAAATTCTAATATAATGTACATTTTCCAAGTTTTTGTTATGTGCTCCCCTTTTTGTTCAGCTTAGCAGATTTATTAGGCAAAAAAAGTTTTGTCTCAGAAACCCAAGCGCATTTCCAGGGTGTAGAAAAAATTAAACCTTTCTGGTAATTTTTATTGTGCTGATGAGAATTTTCTGTGAGATTTATGAAAAGAAAAATGCACAAATCGTGCTAAAACCTCGCTTGTTTTTAACAGTAATTTGACACACACACCCAAATTTGGCTCATTTATTTGTATTTTATCATTTAATATTGCCAGAAAAAATCATCTGTCGTCAGAAAATCTTGTGACTTTTATTATTATTATTTGACTTTATATTATTATCACATTAATTTTAAGCTTACCATTGTTTTTTTCTGGCACTTCATTTTTTTCTGGGAACGGCGCAGCCGCGTTACCGCGGATTTCGAAGCCCTGCGCATTGCTATGTGGAAAAGCGAAATTTTGCAAAAGTAATCCAGTGATTGATCGCTGTACGGGTTGCTGTTATTTTGCAATTTGCAATTTTACCTTGAATTTTATGTTTTATTTCAACTGTCAAGACTTCCCATAGTTGTTAAAACGTGCAGGATTGTACTTAGAAACTGGACACTTCACAAACGTAAGTTGGGCAATCAAAATTTTAGAGTGTTTAAAAAAAAATAAAAATATGGCATACCTCAAAGCTAATTTCCTTAAAAAAATAAAAAATCGCATACCTCATAACTTTTTTGCAAGCAGTTTCTGAGACAACCCCCCCCCCCCCCCCTTGGCCTTAAGTACTTTCCTTTTTTTATTAAAATCAGAATCAAGATAATACAAGGATTTTGTGTGTGTGTTCTATAGAAAGATAATACATGATATCATTTAATTGCAATTTTACTCAATTTTCAAATGCAGATCAAAGTATGGTATGCTGTGATTTGGGATGCTCAAGTGAAAGCATTTTATATAATTCTATTACAATTTTTTAAATTTTTGTTTAAAAGATCTAGACCAAAATAAAATGCAATCCCCTGATTTTTCCATCTTGAGTAGATAACACCTGATATCTGATATATTGATGGATGGGAGCATTGTCAGGTAATTTAAGATGACCCAATATGTGCAGCGTCATACATGTAGCCTTTGGCGAACAGTGGTCAATTGATGTACTACACTCAATGTAAAATGAGCAGGTTGGGATTGAATTCTTTATCTCGTTCAGGATAAAATCCCTGTTTGATTTGGGTTTTAGATGACGGTTTTATTTAAAAGGCTTTGAGATGTTCCTTTTTTGTTGTTGAAATTTCAAGTGATACTTGCTTAACCTATATCAGGGTGTCAGTTGCAAACTGCTTGGACTTGAAATATGAACCGCTATATTGAAATCAGTTCCACGTCATATTTAGAACAAATACAGTTTTTAAAATGACCTTACGTGTACACTATACCTTATGAAAGCATATATTTATCCTTGATACAAGATAAGATAAGGTGGAGTATCTGAATTATTTTGATGCAATGTGGTTTAGGTTTCCTATATTCAAGATTATTGAAATCTGTATGTCAAAAGTGCATGTCCCTTACAGATTCAACCTCTTGACTTTTTCCACCCAAATCCATACTCCAGCAGGATATTACAAATAGGCCTAATGTTGGAAAAAACAGAAATAAAGAAAAATAACCAATCATGGGAGGGGGAAAGGCCTTTTGAAACGATTGCAGGGAAATTATACCACACCAGGCAAAAGGAATCAAGCTGAAATGACTCTGGTCCTTACATTTTGGTTAGTAGTAAACGGATAGATAACATTCAGTCGCATTATTGATGTAGCAATTTTGCAGTAATTGATCCTAACCCTTGTGAATACAATGATAGCACAATAGCCCATGGCTAAGGCAGCTATATCTCGGGTCAATAGATGAAATGCCATGTCTTAAGGCAGCTATATCTCGGGTCAATAGATAAAATGGCATGTCTCAAATGACATATTTAGATGGGTTTCTTGTATGCATCACACCTGTCCTACTTCTGCTGAGAAAAGTTCTTATAACCAAAAAAATTCCAAAACAATCCATATTTTCAAAACTTGTACAAGGCAATAACAATACAAATGTACTCTGTTTTAGCGAGTAGACCTTTTTACCTTCCAGGTAGGGTTAGGTGATCACTATAATTTTTTTGGCAAAGGACAACAAAAAGGTTTGAAAATTGAACAAAATTGTTTTTGTTCACTTTGTTATTTCTTTCAGTCAAATGTTGCTGAAGAAATACCTTGATTTTTGATTTTTGCTGTATAGAGAATCACAGTCAGTCAAGTCTGTAGGAAGGTGAGGGGTGACATGTGTAATATCTAGTTAACAATTGTAAGTACTTTTCCAATATTTACGATTCTCTTCTGGAAACACCTTCAACACCTAGGATGCCACCTATGGTGAATTCCAGAAGAGGATCTGTCGGAACCATAGATTTAAAGGGGAGATACAAGGCATGCCGCCATTTTTATCCCGGCATGGAGGCAAAATTGGGGGTATTCGGGTTTTCACCGAAGCTGCGTCGGGACTTGTCGCAACTTTAGCGCGTCCATGATCTTTTGCTTCTGTTTTGTTTAGGCGCACTGTCTGCGTATGTCTTGTGCGTGCTGGATAAGATGCACTTAAACTACGCATCTCTGCTGAGGTCTTGGAAGACGCACAATAACAAATATATAGCCCCCGCTTACGGACGGTCAAGATTCGGCTTGTCTCGAGTGGACCCGAATAACCCCAATTTGAGCTCCATGGCTGACGAAGCCATTACACGGGCCTGTATACAAAGCCTGGTATCTCCCCTTTAAATCTATGGTCGGAACTCAGAATAAGATTGCTGATGACAGTGATTGGTATCACTAAAAATTTTTCCTTATATTCCGTACAAAAATGTAAGTGTTGTTGAATAGTTTTAAACTTCTAACGATTTCTCCTTGTAGCATATCTAATGTATGGTATTTGTATACTGAGCAATATGTAGGAGTCGACAACTGGACCCTTTTGCCGCGGCGGTACACATATAAGAACATTCATTTGTGAAAGTACTTTGTTTGTAGTAATTGGTGCCGTATTAAGAACTTGAGAATAATTGTAGCACTTTTTTGATAAGGCCCCTCTAAACCTTTTTACACGTATCAGATGGAGGGTGTTTCTGAAATCCATAAACGTTCCGTAGAAGCCAGAAACCAATATTGTAAATGCAGTTCCGGGTCAGGAAATTGAACTCAAGACTCATTGGTGAGAAATATCTCTGACCATCTGCTTTTACAAATTTATGATATTTAAAAAAAAATCTTTAAAACACATAAGAAATGATGAAATGTTTCATATCTAAATCATTTTAACAACCGAGGCTATTTATCACAAGCCGTACTACATTCCATGAGTGTTCTAGGTAAGCAAGCAAATTTGCGTGAAGAATATTTCAAGTAGAATACCTGTAATAATTCCATCAACTATTTGAGAAATTTTGACTGAAGGTGATTAGCCATAATCACCTGCATCAGTCTCGAGTCTAATCTAGCGTGAAGAAAACTACGCACCACCAAGGGATTTGTTACCGTGACGCAAAGCATATGGCACGAGGTTCATACAATGGAATATGGTATTCTTCCTAATGTGGTTAAGGTAGCAGCCATAGCATGGGCACTGAACGGACAGTCTCATATCCACTGGGCAGACTTAAGTCATAAATGCGGTATGATTCATTGCATATCTGTATCAGGTTTTATGTAATACCTGGGTTGTGTGAATTTTTATAAGTGGGTAAAATAATTTACGAAATTTGTTAGTATGCAGTTCGTATGTTGCCTATATAAACACTTGACGAGACGAAGGTGGGAAATTATGATCCATTTTGTTATTGAAGAAAGTAAACTGGGTTATTAAGGTGATAAGATATTTAGTGGAGATGATTATGATGTGAGGGGTAAGGTGACGGATGGTCCAGGGGCCCGCCTAAGGGCAGAACAAACGGAAAAATATACCTTTTCATTAGATTTACCGAGTCACATTTTACCTCATCCTTGATAATATCAAAGTAAATTTCTTCCTTGAACTTGTTGTGTTGTATACATCCATGTATTAAAGAAAATAACAAAATATAAGCAACATATTATATAACATTATTTCGCAAAAAAGAATCACAAACACTTTAAACATGGGCATTCCCAGGCCTTTGTCATAAGGGGTGTGTGGAGGTATTTTTGCCGACATGCCCAAGTATTTTGCCGACGATGAAAATAGAGTTATCGCTCATTTATCTTACCACATATGCAAAGAGGGTGTCTGAGGGGGTATCATGTCCCCCTCGTTAGAAAAATTTGGTATTTAGAAACACTATTCACGCAATTTGGTGCATAGTTTTGGCCAGCTGATGCCTGAAGTTACCACTTATGTAGGCAAAGGACTTGTATTGAACAAGGGAACCAAACATATAAAGGGGTGTCTGAGGGGTGTGTGGCCCCTCAGTATAGTTAGAAAAATTTGTAATTTGGGAACACTATTCACGCAATTTTGTGCATAGTTTTTGCTAGCTGATGCATGAAGTTAGCATTTTCCCCTATCAAATTGTATTGAACAGGGAACAAAACATACGAAGGGGGTGTCTGAGGGGGATGTGCCCTCTCAGTAGTTAGACAATTTTGTAATTTGGAAACACTATTCCCCAATTTGGTGCATAGTTTTTGCTATAGCTGATGCCTGAAGTTAGCACTTTTCCCCATCAAATGTAGGCAAAGTACTTGTATTGAACAAGGGAACCAAACATATATAGGGGGTGTCTGAGGGGATGTTCCCCCTGTATAGTTAGAACATTTTGGGATTTGGAAACACTATTAACGCAATTTGGTCTAATATAGCCTTAGACAATTTTGGGATTTCCAACTTTGTTCACACAATTTGGTGCATAGTTTTCCCAACATTGTAGTTCAATAGCTAAATGTCCCCACAAAAAGCTAAATGAGCATATTGTACGCTTTCATTTTACCGACACATGTCACTGAAGTTGGGTTGAATCGTACAACAGCTCTCTTCCGCAGCTCACCTTATGTCGGTTTATAGAGTACCGGGATAGAGCAGTGTGTAACGATGAGGAAGACGTACCACTTTGTCATGTTTGTGTAAGATATTGCATATTTATACAGAAGATATACCCAGAATTATGGCGATGTGATGTTGCAAAAATTTATGTTTCGATTTCAAGAAATATTTATCCTAATTTGATTTAAATATATATAACAAATTTTCAATACTGTTTTTTTTTTTTTTTTTGTTGCAAAATATTGGTCGGACATTGTCCGACCTGTCCGGGCGGTGGCTACGCGCCTGAATCTAATAAGATTATTTCTAGTTTCATGCAAACAATTGCGCAGTCATTATCAGGTAACAATGACTTCTGATAATGACCTGTGTCTACGCAGTGCTTGCAATAATATCACATATGCTTTAAACGCAACAATACGCGTATGCAATGATATCGCGGACGTCGCGCTTGACTAAACGCAATGTGGAAGCAGTGCCAGGACTGGTCAATACTTAAAGCAGATGGCAAAGCAATAAAGAAATTGAAACTAATTTTAATTGTTTTTTACCAAAGATGGTCAAATTAGTAAAAATTTAATGCAAAAATCATGGTTATTATAATGACAATAACTTTGTATATACCATCTTTTACTTCAGTCATTGTTTAAAATCTTCTGTGTTTGGTTTGTGCCTCGGTACTTTTCGTCCCAAAACAGACACCTCCAATAATGAGATAAATAATGATCTCATAAAAGATGGTGTGCGGTTATTATTGTCTAAATATAAAAGTAAAAATTGTAAAAAGTTATATATTCTGTAATGAGTGCTGCAATTTGATTACAAGTAGAGTTGTATTTGGTTTTTCTGCTTTATCAGTCTAAATAAGTGGCAGCCATATATATAAAAATATTGATAAATCAGTGCAAAACATCTAAAAATTGCCCAGTTTATTGTCAAAGTGTGACCATTTGCATGCATGGAACATTTTATTGGTATTATTATTTTTTTCATTATTGCATCAGTATGACCACTGTTTTAACAATCTTGAAGTCCAAGAAGGCCTCTTTATTATTGCATCAGTGTGAACACTGTTTTAACAATCTTGAAGTCCAGTAAGGCCTCTCTGTTGATGAAACAAGTTGAATTATTGATTGATGGACAGGCCTCCAAGGAGCCATTGAAGTCCCACTTTGATCCATGATATGATTTCAGATAAGGTATCTTTGTTGACCTGTTATTTGTCTTTTGCTTTTTTGGAAACAAAATCACTATAAATAATTAAGCGATTTAGAAACAATATTAAGCAATAATTGAATTGAATATTTTTGTAAATATAATATTTACTTAATCTTTCTTTTTATTTAGTCATTCTTGTCTTATTTTTTTTTATAACAGTTAAGTGCTGTAAACCAGAATAAAAAGTTTCTTGCAAACGGACCATTTTCAGTCCAGAAATCCATAAATATCTCATTTTGCATAGGTACCTTAAAACAGAGGACAATACTCATCAACTGAATTTTACTACTTTTCAAACTTCAAGAGTTTTTTTTGTGTAAAAGTTGAAGAACAAAATGGCAACTGTTCACATGCTACTTACCCACCTGAGGATTGAGATATGTAATAGAACGTCTTGAACGTTTTTCATAAGATTAAGAGTACCCCACCCCTTGCATCCATGATTATTGATTAGCCAGCTATGTTGCTGTATCCCAACTGACAGCGTTGTAATCTCAGTTGATAGAGTAGTGGACTCCGCATGGCCAGCTCATTCATGTGCGTTATCAATTTACGGCCTGCCGGGGTTTTTGACCTTCACATACCGCTGACCATATGTTATATGTGTGCGTTGAGTCAGGTGGTGATTGAGTGTGTGACACTTGGATTAAGTGGGGATTTTCTTGTATGCATGTGGCTTTGCATGCTGATTTGGTATCAAGACGGGGTATGCACTGAAATTTTTTCTCAGAATGCAGGAGATGTTACAATTTGAGCACCTGATACTAGTGTTCCCTAATTGTCCATTTTTTTCTGTTATAGATACCTCAAATTTCTATAAAAAAGTGAAAATATTGAGAAAACTAATTACATTTAAGAGAAATTTATATGAGCTACTGCATGCTGTCAAAAAATTGGTAAAGTTATCAAAGAATGAATTTAACAATCTTGACTGTCACAAAAAATATACATCTTTACCTCGCAAATGAATAGATAAACAGACATATGGTTACCAATGTTCTTGTGAGTTTGGTGACCAGTATTAAAAGCAAATTTGAATTTGAATAACTGTCCAGCTCATTTTATCTGCGTGATCACGTCACTTATTGTGGCAGATATAAAAACTTAATTAGGCTATCTATTCTTCCATATGAATTGTTGAATAAAGAATAAAGGCAAGCAATACACAAATTGAGATCAAGGTCTTTGGCCACCTTAGCAAAACTGCATCGCAAAGGCAGAAGGTAGTATGTGTATTTAAGATTGCATGCAAAATACTTTCTTTTGCCTTTAAATATTCCTGCAAATATGAGTAGATGGCCAATACTCTGTCATAAGCAGTATCTGGGTGATCTTCGCTAAGTGTCTACTTTTGGCTTTAAAAAAAATGAGAAAAAAAGTTTTTCAAATGATAATTTTTTTTCTTGGAATGTGTTCACAATAGTGCATAAATACTAGAATGATCACTCGGCGCGATCTTTAGAGCCTTCAAATAATTTTATGCGACATCTAATTTTCAGGGTTGTAGCATAGGGAAAACCATTAAAAGTCATTTCCATAACACTATTTGTTATGGAAATGACAATTAGACAGTAAATGTCAAGCTGATTAAATTCTACTACGTATCCTCAATATCTGAACACAAATGAAGAACCATTGAGGGAGGTTCTTTCAAATGGAGAAAATCAGATTGATTATGACTCAGATTTTATTGCCAATATGAACAGGTGAAAGTGTCAAGAAATCATTTCCGTAACGGTAAGAAGTTACGGAAATGTTTGTTACGGAAATGACTCAAATCCAGGGACAGAATTTTTTGAACAAAAATGGTATAATTTAGGATTTAATTGATACATTATGGCATTATTTGATAGATAGGATATGTTCAATTAGTAATGTGAAAAATGTTACTACCAAATAAATAATGACAATTGTAATTTTAAGCGTAACCATAGGGACATAGGGTTTTCGGGGGGTTTGCATCAAATATCAGGAAAAATAACAACATTTAACTTTGTTTATCAAGGTTTTTATAATTTTTTATAATAAAAATCATATTTATCAAGACAAAACCACAAAATAAATATTTCAGAATTGTAATTTTTTTCATTTATAGTGAGTGAAAGTAGCGGGACACGAAAGTAGAAACTTAGCGGAGAACCACCCATCTACTATTTGTACATACAACCTTCTTGTGTTTAAAAGGTTTGAAATGAAATGACGTTTAAAGAAGAAGCATGGGACAAGTTTAACGTCTTACTTCAACTTTTCTCAAAACATTGAGGATTTTTCATAATTTGTAGTGTTACCGGAAATTACCGACAGCCTTGAAAGTTTTTCATCAAATTTTTGTCAAATTCAGCCCTATAGTCATAATATTTAGA
>JXSR01S033337.1:54162-65608 GCA_000969725.1 Ophiothrix spiculata
TTTTATATTGATTTTAACCATTTTCTATAGGCCCTATTTAAAACAAAACAATGTTCAAAAAATGCTTCTTTGAAGTCATTTTTTTTTTTGCTAACGGGCTTTCGTGCATGGGTTACTGAGCCTGTGGCTCTTTGTTTTTTGTTCCTTCAGCAAAGTTTGTGACTTATTTCCTTTGATCATGATACATTTTTGTTCTTTGAACTGGATTTCATCTGTGACCAAATCTGACCAAATTTCTTATGTCATTTCACAAAATCTTGAACATAAATATCAAGTTCATTGACCTAAAATCTGGAGATGAGACCTGTCATAATTTTCTCCACTTCAGGTGTTTCTTTCCTTCCTGGTGGAAACTTCAGGAAACTTGGAAGAAATCATCAGCTGCTGTACTTGAAAAGTGTCATTTTTAAGTGGCCTTTTACGGTTAATATAGTAAGCATGTTTAATTTGTAATTTATGCCAAGACCTGTGTACATTTTTCAAAATTGAAAACAATTCATCCTATCATCTTTCATTGCAAAAATATTTAAAATCCTTGTATGATTCCTATTTGCCATTGGCGAAATAAATAATTGTCAAAATTCAGTATGTTCATCAGATTTTTAATAATTCAGTACTTGCTTTCTTCTGTAGAAAGAATTGTGTCTTTCTTAGATAAAAGCTTGTTGTCATGCAAATATTGGACAGGGCATCTCAATATTTTGGAAATCATATTATCATTTTGCTTGCTTGTAGGATATAAATATGCATCTTGGTTTCTCGGTCACTCGTTATTTACTGGCGGCTACCAGGGTGTAGGAGACAAAAGCTTTTGCATAATTGTTATCTGATAAGCGTGATGGCCAGCAGCTTTGCCATTCTTATTAATCATTGGTATCTCTACTCCTCATCAGTGCAATGGAGGAACACAAATGAGGAATAAGGGAGAGGGGTCTACAACTAAGATTGGTTTTCTGTATGCTATATTTTAGCAATACCAAAAGTGTATGTGGTATCTGAAACTTGAGATACTCCTTAATTTAGATGAGGGTGTCTTGACTAACCATCGCCTTACCATAGCTGCAACTCCACCCCTGTAAACACAAAAACACTGTTTGTAAATAGACCTGTGTTCTGGATGAATTTGTAAATTAAATACTTTTACACCATAGAAAGGTTTTGTTTGTTGTTTTGCTAACTGTAAAATTGGATTTTGTATACTGGTATGATACCACCCCATCTGATAAAGCATATTGTATTCCAAAAGCCTTTTGTTTTATTTATTTAAAAGTAATTATATTATGATGGTATTTTGTTTACACAAACAGTTTGGAAATGAGCAATTTGCCAAATTAAAAGATTTAAAAAAGCTAAAAAAGGTAATTATTGTTGAGTACAAACACTTTGAAATCTTGTCAGAATACTGGTATTCTCTTTTGCTCAAAGGCTGAATTCTAAATAATATTGAAATAGAAAAAGGTAATTATAGATAATTTCTCCCTGCTAATTATTCATTTTAGGTAATTAAATATAATTTAAGATTAGCTGAATATACAGGGTTTGGTCAAGTCTTGTAGTTTCTTGAAATTTGTTCGTCGGCGATGAAATCATGATAAGCTCTGATGGTGATGGCTAATAAAGTTTTTATGCAAATTGCTGGAGGCGAGAATAGTAATGATGTTTAAGAATCTTGAAAGCATGTTGAAGTTGACACTCCTGAAGGAAAGAAACTACACTTGAAATATGCTTCGTTTCTTCACTTGTAATAGATTTATCATAGAAACATAGATTGCGATCATGATTGTTGGAAGTTAGAAGAAATTGAATTGTAAATCTAGATTGACCTCTATTATTCATAAATGTCTCTTTATTTAAATATCAGTTTAATTTTTAACACATTTCTGTTAGGATTTTATCCATATTTTCCCTTTTAATTTTTTCTCCTAACCTATATAGGGAAATATACATTATTCATGATTCTTTTCCTGAGGAAAGTCATTAACACAGTTGAAGTTAAAGAAAATTAGATCATTTGCTAAAATTAGTTTCTTTTTTGTATTAGTGTGTCAATTTTGACTTTTTTTGTTTCTAAAACTAGAAACATAATTGATAATCGGAAAGATTAAAGTTCTATCTTTTACTCTTCCTTTTTTTTTTTACAAAATTGAAATGAAGTTTATTATGATGACTAAATGTCACAGGTAAATGACATGACTCAGGAATTTGTTCCGAGCAACAGGAATAAGATTAGATAAGATTTAAAAGAGGTTGATTTATGAAAGTCAGCTTTGTTTTTTCATTCAGAATGTACGTCATATTACTGGCCAGGTATGAATTGGAAAGAGATTGGAAGATGTTTAGATGTTTAATTTAAAAGAAGTATCTACTGAAGTTTCATAATTGTACTTACTGTGTTTTAACTTTGTACAGCAGAAAGAAACCAATGCCTTAAGTTGAATTGGATGCTGCTAACAATGGGTTCCTCATGCATACAAGAATGTCAATCAGCTGGGGTATGAAGATACCATGCATACATAAAGGGAGAGAAAAGAGTCCAAAGTACCATTGAAATCATTATCTCTGTGGGAATGCAAAACCATGTCTTGTTTTAGATTTTGTAAAGAACTTCTTTCTTGTTTAATTTGTCCAGATGAATTAAAAATAGCAGATAGATTACATGTGGTTACGAAACAAATTTAAAATTGAATGAAAAATAAAAAAAATTGAGTGTCATAAAATCCCTGCAATATGAACCCCCCCCCCCAAAAAAAAAAACACAAAAATAAATAAATAAATAAATATATATTTACAACCCAAGTGTGAATTTGTTTAAACAATTGTTCTCAATTTATGTCACTGATCTTAACTAACAGTTTTGAAACACTTTGCGTTAAGATGTGATTTTGATATGAAGAGCATTGACAAGTGGCTCAATGTTTTCACCATTCCCAGTGCAAAATTCTCTTAAACTGTTTAAGTTGTTAAATCAGTTGTTATGATTTATTTATCTTTGCTAAAGAAGTGCTTAATTCTAGAAATAGTGTTTGCCAAGAGTTTGGATTTTGTGCTTAATTTTAAATATGCTATGTGCCATGAAATTAATTGTGATTTTGATATAAAGTGTCCCAATTTGTTTCCAACATTAGTAGTGTTTTCAGTCCTTTAATTCATTTTAGCAACAGCAGTGCTTAATTCTAGAAACACTTTGTGCCAAGAATTGTGATTTTGGTATGAGGAGCATTGACATGACGAGTGTATGTTAGTTTGATGACGATATCAGGCAGTTTCCCTCTGTCATTTGTAACTGATCACAAGGAGCAATTAAGGTTTTTATTTTTTGACTGAAATTACAGCTTTGTTAAAATGCACTGTAATTGGTTGTAAAAATAGAGTGCATATGGTCGGTAATGAAATAATAAGTTGAGTATGCAAGACGTAGGAAACGAGTTACAAAATGTAAACGAGATGGTTAAATAAGATAAATGTTAAAGGGATTATATTTGACTGGCTGGGTGTCTGACAGCATTGGAATTTGAGATTTTAATAGGAAGATATATAAGCATCTTAATCAGGGTAAATATGTTGACATTTTTACGAAATCGAAATAAGACTAGGGCTTTTTAAGCGCTACTACATGCAGAATTCATATTTAGATGTCTAATAATGTGGTTAACTCAGTGGTATAAATAAACCATGTGGACGAATTTCATGTAAAGGTTTTTACTGGGTTCAAATTAAACTCTTACTCTGTCTGGGCAGTTTTGAGTCAGTTTTGAGACTGTTAAAAGCTTTGCATTATTGTAATGCCTCAGTCCAATTTGAGGTTGTTTTTTTGTTCCTTCAGCACGTTTGTAGCTTATTTCCTTTGATCCTTTATTTCCTTTGATCATGATACATTACTAAATCAAAATAAAAATAGGGCTGTTTAAGCGCTACGACATGCAGAATTCATATTTAGATGTATAATAATGTGGTTAACTCAGTGGTATAAATAAACCATGTGGATGAATTTCATTGAAAGGTTTTTATTGGGTTCAAATTAAACTCTTACTCTGTCTGGGCAGTTTTGCGTCAGTTTGAGACTGTTAAAAGCTTTGCATTATTGTAATGCTTCAGTCCCATTTGAGGGGGAATGGTTGTTCCTTCAGCAAGTTTATGACTTATTTCCTTTGATCATGATGCATATTTGTTCTATGAACCTGGATTTCATCTGTGACTAAATTTTGCTGATTTTCTTATGTTATTTCACAAAATCTTGAACACAAGTATCAGGTTCATTGACCTAAAATCTGCAGATGAGACCTGTCATAATTTTTCCCACTTCAAGTGTTTCTTTCCTTCCTGGTGGAAACTTCAAGAAACTTGGAAGAAATCATCAGCTGCTGTACTTAGACAAAAGTGTCATTTTTAATTGGCTTTTTTATGGTTAATATAGTAAGCATGTTCAATTTTTCCAGGATTGATTTTGTAATTTTGGCAAGACCTGTTTATTTTTCAAAATTGAATACCTCCTAAAACATTATTAATCCTATCTTCTTTCATTGCAAATATATTTAAATTACTAAGTTAAATCCTTTTATGATTCCTTGTTGCCACTGGCAAAATAAATTATGGCCAAAATTATATTTGTTTCAAATAAGATTTTATTAATTTAGTACTTACTTTCTTCTGAAGAAAGTAAAGTATCTTTCATAGATAAAAGCTTTCTTTTGCTCCCCTTTGTGTGATTCAAGTCTAGACCAGGTTTTGTATCTAGAAATATGAAGAGTCATAATTGGACATTTTACTTACAGTATATGTCAATGTAATGTAGTTTATTTAGTAGAATTAAAATCATTGGCAGCATTTTGACTTGAAAATGTAAAAAAATAGATATGTTTCTTCAACCGTATAAACACGACTATGATGTGAAGTGAGGTGATGAAATTGCAGGTGCAGTGACACCATGATACAAACATTAGAAGAATATCTTGTTAAACAAAATATGTGGGCTGCTCTGGCAAAATGAGAGGAAAATCGCGAATCTACATTTCAAATAAATGCCATGGTGAAATAGTCAAATTTCATTTTAATACATAAGGTGAAATAGTCAAATTTCGTTTTTATACATAAAATGCATTTATGAAAATGCATTTATGCATAAGTGTTTACCTATACCTATTAAAAGTTTTGAGGTTCAACTTTGCTGGGAAGTAAAATTTTTCACGGGTAATTGATTGCATGTTGCTATTATACAGTGTAGTAATCAGTATCTTTGAAAAAAATCTGCAGCAATGTTTTACTGCAATATATTCAGTGGACTGCTTTGGATTATGAAGAATATGCTTAATTCTAAATATGCTATGTGCAATGAAATTAATTGTGATTTGATACAAGGTGTCCCAATTTTTCCAGCATTAGTAGTGTTTTCAGTCCCTTTTTAGCATCAGCAGTGCTTTTAATTCTAGAAACACTTTGTGCCAAGAATTGTGATTTTGTTATGAGGAACATTGACATGACGATTATACACTAGTTTGATGACGATATCAGGCAGTTTGCCTCTGTCATTCATTTGTAACTGATCACAAGGAGCAATTAAGGTTTTTATTTTTTGACTGAAATTACAGCTTTGTTAAAATGCACCGTAATTGGTTGTAAAAATAGAGTGCATATGGTCTGTAATGAAATAATTAGTTGAAAAATATTGAATATTTGACTGGCTGGGTGTCTAAAATCAAACGGTTGAAATTGAAGCATCTTAAGTAGTGATATTTCATATGAAAGTGAAAACTAAAATATTGGAAAATCGGACCATGTACCTTTAATAGGTGATTGAACTCAATCTTGGTGGTAGTGAGATGCTGAGATTGGAATTTTGTTGTTTCAATGATATGAACATTTGAGGAGCAATAGATTAAGACCCGCTTGACTACTAAGTTATACCATGCTTACACATTGCAGAGAAGGTAAACCCTATACAAACCAGAATATACAATACTCTTCACTTGTTTATTATTATAAGTACATTGCAAAAATAACAAATATGAAGAAACGTACAAATGTTCTGGCCATTACAAATCTATCTTTCTCATGCCATATTTTGGACCTTATATTGGACAAGTCGTGCAATATTAGAGATATCATTATTATTTGTCATAGATATAAATATGCATCTTGGTTTCTCGGTCAGTCGTTATTTACTGCCGGCTAACAGAGTGTAGGAGACAAAAGCCTTTACATTAATTGTTATCTGATAAGCGTGATGGCCAGCAGCTTTGCCGTTCTTATTAATCATTGGTATCTCTACTCCTCATCAGTGCAGTGGAGGAACATAAATGAGGAATCAGGGAGAGGGGTCTACAACAAAGATTAGGTTTCTTTATGCTATATTTTAACAATACCAAAAGTGTATAGGATATCTGAAACTTGAGATACTCCTTAATTTAGCCGGGGGTGTCTTGATTAACCATCACCTTACAATAGCTGCTACTCCTCCCCTGTAAACACAAAAACACTGTTTGTAAATAGACCTGTGTTTTGGATTAATTTGTAAATTAAATACTTTTACACCATAGAAAAGTTTTGTTTGTTGTTTTGCTAACTGTAAAATTGGATTTTGTATACTGGTATGATACCACCCCCATCTGATAAAGCATATTGTATTCCAAAAGCCTTTTGTTTTATTTAAAAAGTAATTATATTATGATGGTATTTTGTTTACACAAACAGTTTGGAAATGAGCAATTTGCCAAATTAAAAGCTTTTAAACAATGTTGAAAAATCCTGAACTTTTTATTAATCTCTTTCCAATGTAAATCTGGAGGCATGTGTTTTTAAACCAAGGTAAGTACAAGCTCTTCAAAAACCTGTTAGAATGCTGCTATTCTCTTTTGCTTGAAGGCTGAATTCCATTAATATTGAAATAGAAAAAGGTAATTATAGATAATTTCTCCCTGCTAATTATTCATTTTAAGTAATTAAATATAATTTTAGATGAGCTGAATATACCGGGTTTGGTGCAGTCTTGTAGTTTCTTGAAATTTGTTCCTCGGCAATGAAATCATGATAAGCTCTGGTGGTGATGGCTAATAAAGTTTTTATGCAAATTGCTAGAGGCGAGAATAGTAATGATGTTTTAGAATTTTGAAAGCGTGTTGAAGTTGACACTCCTGAAGGAAGAAACTACACTTGAAATATGCTTCGTTTCTTTACTTGTAATAGTTTTATCATTGAAACATAGCTTGCGATCATGAGTGTTGGAAGTTACAAGAAATGTATTGTATTGTAAATCTAGATTGGCTTCTATTATTCATAAATGTCTCTATATTTAAATATCAGTTTGATTTTAAACATTTTAGTTAGGATTTTATCCATATTTTCCAGCTTAATTTTTTCTGCTAACCTATAAAGAGAAATATACATTATTCATGTGTTTTTTTCCTGAGGAAACTCATTATCACTGTTAAAGTTAAAGAACATTAGATCTTTTGCTAGTATTAGTTTCTTTTTTGTATTAGTGTGTCAATTATGACTATTTTGTGTTTTTTAAAATTTGAAACATAATTGATAATTGAAAAGTTTCTATCTTTCACCCTTTTTATACAAAATTGAATTGAAGTTGGTTACGATGACTAAATGTCACAGGTAAATGACATGACTGATGGTTTTGTTCCGAGCAACAGGAATAAGACTAGATAGATAAGATTTTAAAGAAGATGATTTGTGAAAGTCAGCGTTTTTTTGTTCATTCAGAATGTATGTCATATTACTGGCCAGGTATGAATTGGGAATGGATTAGAAGATGTTTAGATGTTTAAAAGAAGTGTCTACTTAAGTTTCATAATTGCAATTACTGTGTTTTAACTTGGTACAGCAGAAAGAAACAATTGCCTTAAGTTGAATTGAATGCTGCTAAAAATGGGTTCCTCATGCATATAAGAATGTCAATCAGTCTGGGCATGAAGACACCATCATGCATACATAAAGGGATAGAAAAGAGTCTCAAGTACAATTGAAATCCTTATCTCTGTGTGAATGCAAAACCATGTCTTGTTTTAGATTTTGTAAAGAACTTCTTTCTTGTCTAATTTGTCCAGATGAATAATAAATAGCAGATAGATTACATGTAATTATGAAACAAATTGAAAATAGAATGAAAATTGAATAAAAATTTGTGTCATAAAATCTCTGCAACATGAACTTCCCCCAAAGAAAAAATATATTACAACCCAAGCATGAATTTGTTTAAAAAAATGTTCTCAATCTGTCTCACTGATATTAACTAATAGTTTTGAAATACTTTGTGAAAAGAGATGTAATTTTGATATAAAGAGCATTGACAAGTGGCTGAATTGTTTTCAGCATTTTTACTAAAACTGGCAAATAAATCTGACCATCTGACAGAGGACCCTCATGGAAAGCAGTGCTAGACACTGTTGAGGCTATCCTCTATAAATATGTCATATTTATTTATTTAGTGCAAATTTCTCTTAAACTGTTAAAGTTGTTAAATCATCTTCATAATTCATTTTCGCAGCAGAAGTGCTTACTTCTAGAAATAATATTTGCCAAGAGTTTGAATTTTTGCGCTTTATTCTAAATACACTATGTGCCGTGAAATTAATTGTAAATTTGATATAAAGTGTCTTAATTTTTTCCAGCATTAGTAGTGTTTTCAGTCCCTTTAATTCATTTTAGCAGCAGTGCTTAATTCTAGAAACACTTTGTGCCAAGCATTGTGATTTTGGTACGAGGAGCATTGACATGACGAGTGTGTATGTTAGTTTGATGACGATATCAGGCAGTTTCCCTTTGTCATTTGTAACTGATCACTAGGAGCAATTAAGGTTTTTATTTTTTGACTGAAATTACAGCTTTGTTAAAATACAGTGTAATTGGTTGTAAAAATAGAGTGCATATGGTCGGTAATGAAATAATAAGTTGAGTAAGCAAGACGTAGGAAACGAGTTACAAAATGTAAACGAGACGGTTAAATAAGATAAATGTTAAAGGGATTATATTTGACTGGCTGGGTGTCTGGCAGCATTGGAATTTGAGATTTTAATAGGAAGATATATAAGCATCTTAATCAAGGGTAAATATGTTGACATTTTTACAAAATCGAAATAAGACTAGGACTGTTTAAGCACCACAACATGTAGAATTCATATTTAGATGTCTGATAATGTGGTTAACTCAGTGGTATAAATAAACCATGTGGATGAATTTCATTGAAAGGTTTTTATTGGGTTCAAATTAAATTCTTACTCTGCCTGGGCAGTTTTGAGTCAGTTTTGAGACTGTTAGAAGCTCTGCATTATTGTAATGCCTCAGTCCCATCATGATGCATTTTTGTTCTTTGAACCTGGGTTTCATCTGTGACCATATTTTCTTATGTCATTTCACAAAATCTTGAACATAAATATCAAGTTCAGTGACCTAAAATCTGGAGATGAGATCTGTCATAATTTTTCCTTACTTCAAGTGTTTCTTTCCTTCCTTGTGGAACTTCAGGAAACTGGAAAAAATTAATTAAAGCCACAATTAGTATGTTTCAAAGCAGATTTTCAGTAATTTTGCACTGGCTTTCTACTGAAGATTGTATAGTGCCTTTCTTGTACGAAGGCCTTATTTTTGGTAATGAAATATAAATTGATACAGAAAGACATTTTGCTGTAGATTTTTAAATTTAAAATCACTGGTAGTATTTTGTTTGTCATAAAATGTAAAAAGAAAATGTTGGTTTTATTTAATTTCTAATTGTGATGAGGTGAGTATGATCTGAAGTGAGGTGATATGAATAAAATAGAAGAATACAGTATCTTATTAAACAAACTCTGCCATGGATAGGTGCTGAGCTCAATCTATATAGGTAATAGTAACGGGCTCGGATTGGAGTTTGGGGTCTTCAAAGTCTGAACATTTAAGGAGCCATGGATAGGTTTCCTGTCAGCTGACTATAATGTGAAGTGAGGTGATGACATTGCAGATGCAGTTGACACCACAGTGCAAACATTGGACTAATTAGACTATGCATAAACCTTACAGAATTCTTCTTAAAGGTACATAGTCAGATTTTTCAAATGTTAGTTTTCACTGTCATATGAAAGACCACCACTTAAGACGTATCAATTTCAAATTTAATTTAAATCGGAACAACTGTTTTGATTTTATGAGCAATTTTGTATTTTCCACTTGCTTATACTTTACTGTGTCAATAATAAATCAAACACATTTCAGCCGTAAAATTTCACATGGGTTATGAGAAAAATATGAGGAATATTTTGGTACCAAAATCTCATAAAGTTTGAAAAATGCTGGCCCAATCGGACAGGGTTCCTTTAAAGAGAAGATGACTATTTTATTAACAAACAAGAGATCTATTAAACCTGAGCTACCCTACACTATCATAAGTGTATTTTTAAACAAAATTTAGTTCACTGCATAATATTAAGACTTCAAGCAGGTCTAAAGTTTTTTTGTTCACTTTTTACAAGAAGATTTAAGAACTCCACCCCCCCCCCCAAAAAAAAAAAAGAGTAAATAGCAAAGTTGTGCTTGTACACAATGACAAACATATTCATGTTTGGCTCCAGGAGAACAGAATTGAACTGGACCAAAATTGTATATAATCTTTTCCAAATCTTGCTTTGTCATGCAAATATTGGACATCATATTGGAC
This sequence comes from Ophiothrix spiculata, assembly GCA_000969725.1. Classification (NCBI taxonomy): domain Eukaryota; kingdom Metazoa; phylum Echinodermata; class Ophiuroidea; order Amphilepidida; family Ophiotrichidae; genus Ophiothrix; species Ophiothrix spiculata. The sequence continues at coordinate 64,802 of JXSR01S033337.1, forward strand.
AGGCATCTAATAGTGTGGAAATCATATTGTTGTTTTGCTTGCTTATAGGATATAAATATGCATCTTGGTTTCTAGGTCAGTCGTTATTTACTGCCGGCTACCAGATTGTAGGAGACAAAAGCTTTGCATTAATTGTTATCTGATAAGTGTGATGGCCAGCAGCTTTGCCGTTCTTATTAATCATTGGTATCTTTACTTCTCATCAGTGCAATGGAGGAACACAAATGAGGAAGCAGGGAGAGGGGGTCGCAACAAAGTTTGGTTTTCTGTATGCTATATTTTAACAATACCAAAAGCGTATGTGGTATCTGAAACTTGGATACTCCTTAATTTAGCCAGAGGTGTCTTGATTAACCATCACCTTACCATAGCTGCTACTCCTCCCCTGTAAACACAAAAACACTGTTTGTAAATAGACCTGTGTTCTGGATGAATTTGTGAATTAAATACTTTTACACCATAGAAAGGTTGTGTTTGTTGTTTTGGTAACTGTAAAATTGGATTTTGTATACTGGTATGGTACCACCCCTTCTGTATCTGATAACGCATGTTGTATTCCAAATGTTTTGTTTTGTTTAAAAGTAATTATATTATAATGGTCTTTTGTTTACACAAACAGTTTGGAAATCAGCAATTTGCCAAATTAAAAGATTTAAACAAGTACAAAATAGTAATTATTATTTCATCTCTTTTCAATGTAAATCTGGAGGCATTGGTTTTTGAAACAAGTTAAGTACAAACTCTTCAAAAACTTGATAGAATACTGCTATTCTCTTTTGCTTGAAGGTTGAATTCCATTAATATTGA
>JXSR01S033337.1:83480-97630 GCA_000969725.1 Ophiothrix spiculata
TTAAACCCAAGAAAATTACACGCAACGATTGTAAGTTTTTTTCTGGAACACCCTGTATTAATTTAGATAATATTTTTAAAAGCCCTGGAAAACAAATTTTTTTGCACATTTATGTATAAATATTGTGTAAATATAATGCAATTTTCTGAATTATGTGTGACATTTCGACAATGATTTCGTGCAATTTTACTGGCAAGTTATTTCATGCCATATACTTTCTAAATCAGCTGGTAATTTTCTCTATAAATATCAATTCAATGTAAAATATATATTTATGCCAATATGTTTATAGCAAAATTTAAACATTTTTCTTGAAGTCCTGTGAAAATCTTGCGTTGAATTGTGCTAAAACAAAATTCATGTATGGGTTCATTCGTTGAAGTCCTGCCATATACTTTCTAAATCAGCTGGTAATTTTCTCTAAAAATATCAATTCAATGTAAAATATGTATTTATGCCAATATGTTTATAGCAAAATTTAAAAAAATGTCTTGATGTCCAGTGAAAATCTATCGTTGAATTGTGCTCAAACAAAATTCATGTAAGGGTTCATTCGTTGAAGTCCTGACACTGAAAATCGGCACGTTGCAAAACTGAATTTTCCATAATTGCGCATGCGTAACCAATTAATTTAAATACCCATGAGTATATTTTTGAATACCCTTCGGTAACATGGTCAGTTTGCTGGTCCACCTTTTTAAAGAAAACTGTTGATGCCATTTTTAAGATGTTTTTGAAGAAAATGTGGTTTATAGATTGTACTTCCTTTGTATTCCAAAAATTGTGCTAGTCTGACAAGTCTAAGTATGCAAAACAAAATCTAGCAGTGAACATGACATTCGAGCATCACATTGCTGAAAAAGGACTGTACCCTTAAATCCTCTATAGAAGCAATTCAAACAAACTGTACTACTGTAAACATGCTCAATTTTGTGGGCATTTAATTTCACAAATTGCAGGATTTTCTTGAAGATGAAATTTCACTATTCGAAAGAAGGTTGTCAACAATGGTAGGAATAACATTGCCACAAGGTGCTTGATTTCAGGGATTTTTACCTTTTCACTTCTTAGAATTTGATGAATTAAATTCATCGCAAAATGTAGTTAGTTTTTAGTATAATATAGGTACCTGGTATGGAAAGTCTGCATTTGTAGTCAAATTTCTACAACATTCCAGTGGATAAAACATCAATTTGTGCCAAAAATGAGCCATTTGTAGCCAGGGTGATGATTAGAATACCTTCTGGCTATCTCTCATGATCCTAGCATCAGGTCAGAGGTCAAATACTTTACCAGTCGTTCCCACCAAATTACGCATTGTAGCTGTTAGTTTTCCATGTGAATGTCAAGGTTTGGGTTGCCGTGATTCCTGGCATTGTCTGTGTGGTATTAGCAATTTTGGGGAAGAGAACCGATGAAACTGAATCATTATGCATCATCTTATTATTATTTTGTGTTTGAGTAAAGGGCAAGGTACACTTTGTCATTTTCGTAGTCATTCATTATTCATTGAGATTTTGTATTTTTAAGTTTTTCACATGGTGTAAAAGTTTTACAGTGGTGGATACCTATTATATATACACCAAATTTGACATATTATATATACACCAAATTTGACACATGTTTGGTACTCCATTTTGCTCATAATTTGAGTAATGATTTAAAAATTACAAAAATATGCACATTTTGTGGTTAATTAGTATGCAAAATATAAATAGCTCAGAAACGAAAAGTGATATGGGAAAAAAAAGTGTGTCATTTTTCACATGGTGTAAAAGTTTTACAATGGTGTAAAATTTTTACCATTATGCAAAATGTTTAAAACGATAAACTATTTTTTACATTGCTACACATTTTTAAGTACTTTCCGATGCGCACTATTTTTTCAATTGTTATGACATTGGTTTTGAACAGCTTGCCTTGATATTTCATGGTGAAACTTATTTGTCTTAAGAACGGTAATGCAATTCCCATTTCAAAGTAGAAGACAATTCCTCACAACTGAACATTTTCCTCAAATTGAAAATTTACATTTGGAATTGTTGTAATGGAGTTAATTTGCTTGTTATATAGAAGTAGATTATCTTGTCAATTATTTAATTAAAGAAGATAAAAATTTTCATAACAAAAAAAATAATAATAATTCCAAGTATATATCTCAAACTTCAAAATTCTCTTGTAGAATAAATCAAAGGTTTGGATGTGTGCTAATCTTAGGATTAGTGTACGTAATATGTGCTGTCCAATTATTTTCATAAAATTTGCCCAAAAGTATGTTCTTTCAATTAACAAAATAAAAAGTGGGGATCTCCGACCTATTTTTCACAAAAAATGAGACATGTTTTGGCTTCAAAACACTATTCTGCTTATACTGCGCATGTGTGTTGCTGCACTTGCAAAATCAAAACAAGTGCATACCAGTACACGTGGACCAGACACCTTAAGACTGTTTCAAGTTTGTGTCTTCTCTCCTGACATGTCTAGGGTAATATAAAGATGGTTTTCACCGTTTCTCACAGCAATTTTCCTTTTGAGGTTCTTACAAGATTTTAAGTCCAACTTCAAGACATCTTTTTGCTGGGATGAGTAAAGTGTTTCACTATGGCTGAAAACATAGGCCGAAAACATAGTCGGCCTCCAAACAAAATTTTCGCAACTAAACATTTGGTTGTGACGTCAAAATGAGGAGTGACTCCAAACAAAATAACTTCAACACCGAGACCAAATTTTGCGCTAGATTGCACATGTTATTGAATTGCCACATCGGACCAAATGTTTGTTACCCGTTCATACTTTAAATTTGATGGCAAATATTTGTTGACGTCATGACCAAATGTTTGGTAGGGAAAATTTTGTTTGGAGGCCTACTATGGTTTCACCCTATGATGACACTAATTTTACAGTATATTGATTCCAAGGTCATTGATCAAAATCAGAGGCACTTGTTTATCCTTGACCTCATGGTCAAATACTAAACCAAATGGTTATTGAAATCATATAGTAGATTTTGTCAAAATGTAAGATTTACGTTGCCATGGTTATGGCTTAAAATGTTGCTGTCAGTATCTACTTGAATAAAATGGAAGCTTATTTTTAAAGCTTCCAATTTGATACCTTTCTACTGTAGTCTTTATTATTGTAGGAATAAATTATTTGATGTATTCCACACATTTTCCATCTTTTCAGTACATGCTCCGATATGTCTTTAACATTTGTTTAAGTCAGTGATAGAGGACCTATGAAATCAGCTCCCTCTGATGTAATTCCACACTCACTTGAAACTCAAGTATGCATAGAAATCAGACTAAACACAATTTCTGAGCAATCAGAAGAAAATATGAGCCTGGAGTAAGATTTGCCATTTGAGATTTGGTCTTTCCCTGCGCACACAGCTTATCGTCGTCATTTGGGTTCACTTTATTGCGACACATTCCGATGGACATGGGAATTATTTTGTGAACTTGTATTTTATTGTTTAATAGCTAGAACAATTATAATGTGCTATTAATACAGAGAATATAGATTTTTATGAATTGGTTAAATGTTACCATTGCAATATTTATGTCTAATATCTGGAAAACTCTGGACACCATGTATGGTATAAATGAAAAAGAGAAAAGATTATTTACTTTTACTGAGGAAATTGAAAGAAAATGAGTGTGGATAGGCCTAAAAGAAAGAATTCTTATGGCAGATAGCCAAGTATAACTAAAAAAAAGCCTGTAGAAGCTTACTTCCATTGGAATCCCAAGATCTTTGTTAGTCCAATTTTTAATACGGGAGGAAGATCAGAGTACTAGGAGAAGAACCTATGGAAGTGAATGTAGATGCATGTACAGTGCTGGGTCCATTAATCCTACCCAGGACTCATTGGCGCAATGCAGGGGAAGGACCAGGTCCCGGGTTGGGAACTAAATTGGCTTATCTATCTATCTATCTATCTATCTATGCACCATGTCCCATAGGACGTTGGCTCCTCGAACAAATTCAGACCATCTATTCCTATCTTGCGCTTTCAAATATGCCTTGTGGAAGGTGGTGCCAACATTGATGTCATCTTCCCATCTCTTCCTTGGTCCCTCCCTGTCTGTTTGTGCCAGTGAAGTTTCCATAAGAATGCGTTTTGGTAGGCGGATGTTGTTCATTCTGCACAACAAACCATGTCAGCTGCGAGACAGTGATACGAGTTAGGATCCTTTTTGGTTGAAAGTGACAGGAGGAGATTCTTGACAGAACTTCTTCATTCCGGATCTTATCCTTCCAGCTGATATTAAGGATTTTTCTGTAGCATCGCATCTCAAATGCTTCCAACTTCTTCATATCATTCTTTTTGATGGTCCAGATTTCAGAGCCATACAGAAGTACTGGGTTGACAAGTGTATTAACAAGCCGTAATTTGGTGGAGGGTGAGATGTCTTTATCACTCCAGACTCTCTGTAATTTCCCTAGTGCTGTTGATGCCAATAATAATCTGGCTTATACCCTGGTCAAATAACCTTGCGACAAGGTTACGATGTGTTTATGGCATCATACTGGGTAGAAATTCAGTGGACACTGATTGGACACCGTCTGGGAGCAATCTAGTATAGCAAACAACCATATACTTCTATGTAATCGCGGCCAGTACTGATCGCGGCCTTATGGTTTATAATAATTTAACATGCGTGGATTAGCAGTGTATGGGCCAGTACAGACTTTTTGGCACACTGAATATTCGATGCAACAACTATCCGCGTTTAAATTATTTCCCCTTAGACACCAATGCACCTTGAGATTAGAACGGGGATTTGATGATACCGTTTAGAATACTTTTTTATTCACAACTTCATCGAATATTCTATCAAGAAATAGTCGTTATTACATAGATATGCGTGAAATTTTATTGAATAACGAACACATATTGCACAAAATTGGCATAGAATATTCTATAGAAAGAAAAAGTCTGAACCAAGCCTAAGTCCTTAACTCTTAAGTTAAAATGCTGTGAGTGGCATGATTGTCCTTGTTCAATGTATGAAATGGGTACCTGAATTTTTCAATATTGGGAAGGTACCAGGCTCCTGGGAAAGGAGTTGTGGTAATCACCTCACCACAAATATAACAAAAAATGTGGAGTCTTGGCCCAATCACTTCGAAAGAGAGGACATGCTGGCCTGTGCAATACAGGCCATCCAGAGATTCCTTGTTACCTTTTAAACACTGATCTCCTTCATCTCAATTTGTTAACATCGGCTACAGAGGTCTTGTCAGTTAATACCTTTTAAGCTGATGAAATTGATGGCAAGATGATCCATGACCCATGTGATTCAGCATCCTGCCATTGACCCTGTCTAAAGTGTCCATTGAAATACGAAGCGTCTTTTCCTCATCAAAACTTCCCAAGAAATGAAACCTTCAACATAGATAGTCAAGAGTTTTACATTGAATTTGATGAAGTATCCATCTCAAGTAGGATTCTGTGTGATGAAGATTTCCAGGTAATTAGTGACCGCTTCTTTATTTACAGGATTTCTTGAATATTTTAATCATCTTGATTTGCAAGGCACAGTACACTTACGGTATACCTTTAACATATTAGTTTTTGAAGCTCTTGTTTTGATTATGCCTCCATATTGTAAAAGCCATGTCCAGTCATGAGAATTTTCAGACAATTATCTAATTTCAGATATTATGTCATCCAAAAGCATCCAAATTGCAGATAATTTGGGGGCTTAATTGACCTTTTTAGTGATTTTTTGGTTGAATTTTACTAAATTCAGATATTTTCATGAAAAAACATTCTCATGCCTGCATGTCAATTTATATCCATTTCAGTAAAATATGCAAATTTTATTCCATATTTTTTCCAAGATAGTGGCATTTTTTTCCTAAAAATAATATTTTGTTTTGACCTTGGCCATGAGTGATGTCTTAAGTACAGTGTGGTTGGAAGCAAATTGACTCATCATATGGAGAATTGAGACCTGATTGAGTGAAAGCCAAAGATGATGGCAGGTGAAGCACACATGTGTCAAAGTATTGGTCAGTTTTAATGATGGTTATTTTTTTGCATTTATCATTTTTTGTCAGATTGATAAGACTATGGTCACAATACTTCGTACGAACAGTTATGAACAGTGTTTAGTCTGTCTAAAAGGATCATGGGTAGCGAGCTTAGCGAGGATGTCGCTTGTTGCCCGTGGTCCTTCTAGACGGACTAAACACTAAAGTATTGTGATCATAGTCTAAGTGTACTATGCATTTCATTATCCCAATAGGCTTGTTTTTTAATGAATTCAGAGTCCATTTTGGAAAAATAATAGAAGGTATCTAAAGCTCAAATCTGATGCACTGGCTATGCTCTAAATATATATTCTAATGTTATTTGTGATGACAGAACATTTTTCAAGATACAGATGAAAATAGGCAGCAATAAATAAAGAAAATAAGGTGTCATTTTAAAGCTTAGAAAATGCTGCAACAGATGAAATGAAAAATCAAAATCGATATCATTTTCAAAGTCCCCCTTTTCGGGGTGAGCCATCACATTTGTGTAATCTGGTAAAAATACTATTGAGCACTCAGTTAACAGATGTTAAACAAGACCTTTTACAGTACAGTATTAATATAAAATATATATATATATATATATATGAATTAGATAATAATAGAAAAATTAGTAACACATAAATAAATAAATTAGTAACAAATAAATAAATAATTAATTAATTAACTTTTAGAAATAGATGGATCAGTTACAAAACAGTTGGAAAACAATTTCAAAAGATAATTATTTGTACTAAACACATTTTCAATACAAATTTGTGCAAAAATTAATTAAAATCTTTTCACCTGGAGAACATTTTAAATTTATAACCTTAAAAGATAACATGAATGAGATCTTTTGCAGTAAATATTTACAATGTCATAGAAGCAAACGCCTCTCATATCTGAAGACAAGATACAGGCGTCGTTAGATTGGATGTGATTAATATTGATGGTGTGTGTTTATTTGTTTCACCACCTGTTTATAGTAATTGATTGTATTTTAAACTTAGGCCTTAAAACAAATCTTTGTTATGTTGCCCTTAACCTGCAAACTCCAAAATTAAATCAATACTATAAGATTTTGATCAAAATGGTTTATAATAAAAACAGCATAAAATGGAGGAATGTGACTATCTAAAAGCGTTTTCAAGTAGATTTTGTGAAAAAATGGTTTTGCCACCAAAAAATGGATAAAAAAAGCACATGCATGCTTTCCTATACTAATACACGCGGAATTAAATTTGGGATCCGGAAATTAATTCAATAAATGACCATAACAGAAAAAGTAAGCATCTTTAAGCCAAATCGTTTGGAGGGTATTCATATCTACCAAAAACAAACCCAATTAGCCAAAAAAATATAAGTTATGGGTGACCATTTTTAACACTTTATAGTATTGCTTTAAGAATGGATTTTAGCATTGTTGAAAGAATATTGTAAAATCATATCCAACTTAGCATGTGATGTGACCATGATACCGATGGCCAGAGGTCAAGACCCTTTTCAAGCCTTCATGCCATCATATCCCCATTTTGAGTCAGTTCTGTAGACACACTTTTTGAGGAAAATTCAAACTTTTATTTTAGCGCCAAATGCCCCAAAGTACCCAGAAATCAAGAGAATTTTCAGCTCAGGAGGCTATTTTTGGCCAAAATTTCAGTTGACTAGACCCGCTTTAAAAGGTCAAATTTTTTACTCAAAATCAGTTCACCTGACCCCATTCCGATGCACCTGGTATACCTACCACTTCCAAGCTTATGTACTGACTAAACTCAGGGGAGCGGGTTTGCGCAGCATTACATTGGCGTAGCCAGGGGGGTGCGGAAGGGGCGTGCGCACCCCGGGGTCTACACAAAAAATGGAAAAAAGAAACTGAAAACAATGAAAAAATTGACGTAGTAGTCCTAATTACTGCAGATAATACATTTGGCGACCCATCCAATACAGGTAGACCCCTGGAAATGTCGCCGTTTTGGACTAGGTTTTTTTGCGCACCCCGGGGTACGCAATCCTGGCTACGCATATGCATTAGTTCCCTCGCCTTGCACCAATGAGGTCCTGGGTTCGTGAACCTAGTCTGGTACATTATTGTACCTGATGAAGTAATTATTTTAAGCCGAAAACAAAGTCGGCCTCCAAACAAAATTTTCGCTACCAAACATTTGGTCGTGATGTCAAAATGACGGGTGACTCCAAACAAAATAACTTGGGACACTAACGTACCTGGCCCCGTTTCATAAAGATTTGAATCAAGCGTACGTTTGATTTATCAAGCGTAAAATAGGTTTTTACAATGCAAATTTACGTTTGAAATCAAACGTAAGCTTGATTCAAATCTGTATGAAACGGGCCCCTGATTAGATAATTCCGAACCTGATCAGATGCTGAGACAAGAAAAAACAGGAAAAACATTTTTTAACATGAGGGCAACGTAATGATTTACTTTGTTTGGCTTTGCACTTCAAATACAAAGTGCCTCATGATTTATTTTGAATATTTGAATTGTGTAATTTGTATAGTTAATTAGTTAATTCATTATGTCTTAAAATAATTATGATGAAAAATAATGTGTTTCTTTTGATTTAGGGATAGGCAGGTGGTTTTTGTTTTCAAGTTTTTTGAAATGCTTTAGAAAAGGTTGATCATTATTTAGTTATGTGATTGATGCTTATGTTTTAACAAATTAAAATTTGGAAATCAGATAAGAAAAGAATTATGTTGCAAATATTTCTGCTTGCACGATTGTAGATTATTACTAGTATGTTGTGATTAATAATTGTTTTAATACAGTTTTCATATATATGTTGATGTTTATGATTACTTTTCTTGTGGGGGGAAAATTAATGTACAACAAAAGTTATGCTTTGGCTCAAAATCTGTAGTGAGGCTTTTAAAACTTTGCCGTGAGGTTAATTGTTAATTAAGACAATAGAATTAATACGTAATTAATCAATCAATATAAAAAAGTATATATTTTGTCCCTTTTGTCACAGAATAGTTGAAACAATTTCCAATAATGAGTACAAGATTTTGATTATTCAGTTAAGTTTAAAATCATTTTGAAATTTGAAGCGAGACCTATAGCAGCAATACATCATGGGACACTAACATACCTGATTCACTGGTGTGCCCAGGATATTTTCCTGCGGAGGACTCAGAGGGGCTTTCATTTTTTTGCGGGGGGCTTAATGCCTAAAATCGTCAAAAAACGGCTGATTTTGAATGATTTTTAAAAAAGTGCGGGGGACCCCCTGGGCACATCACTGTGGTTAGATAATTCCAAACCTGATCATGTTCACGGACCTGATCAGATGCTGAGACAAGAAAAAACAGGAAAAACATTTTTTAACATGAGGGTAACGTAATAATTTACTTTGTTTGGATTTTCACTTCAAATACAAAGTGCCTCATGATTTATGTTGAATATTTGAATTGTGTAATTTGTATAGTTAATTAGTTAATTCATTATGTCTTAAAATAATTATGATGAAAAATAATGTGTTTCTTTTGATTTATAGGGATAGGCAGGTGGTTTTTGTTTTCAAGTTTTTTGAAATGCTTTAGAAAAGGTTGATCATTATTTAGTTATGTGATTGATGCTTATGTTTTAACAAATTAAAATTTGGAAATCAGATAAGAAAAGAATTATGTTGCAAATATTTCTGCTTGCACGATTGTAGATTATTACTAGTATGTTGTGATTAATAATTGTTTTAATACAGTTTTCATATATATGTTGATGTTTATGATTACTCTCCTTGTGGTTTCTTATCAACAACTCATTCATTGTATACTACGGTAATCCCAAGTTCAGTTTCTATTTTCAAGATCCAGAAACTCAAATTTCAAACTACCTTAAAGCAATAGTGTTAAAAATAAAGCGCCCCTGTCACCCATGACTTTTGAATTTTTAGTTTATTGGTTTGTTTTAGGTAGATATTAATAGGGTATTAATATCTACCTAAAATCAATAGATAAAATAGAAAATCACAAAGATCTGTTTTTTGGCTCTTTGCCCAACCAAGCTAAAAAATAACATTAAAAAAGAAATGACTTCAGAATGGTTATTTTTATTCAGATGTTGCGTCATTTTTATTTTTTAGAATTTGCAAAAATGCTACAAAATAAAAATGATGCAATATCTGAGTTGGTGTTTTGAATTAAAATTCCCATTCTGAAGTCATTTTTAAAAAAATTGTTATTTTTAGCTTGGTTGGAAGCCCAAATGGCCAAAAAAACTTGTTTTTTGTGATTTTCTCAAAAAATTTGATTTTTCGTAAACAATCAACATCACCAGTATGTTCCTTGTGGAAATTCCTTTCTAGTAATGAATACTTTTATTAACTTTAAGCACTTTGTTAAAAAGTTATGGTACAAAATAAACGTGCAAAAATTGAAAATTGAGTAATGTGCTTTCCCCACTTAAATAACAGATATTTGTGAGATAAGCTATACCGAGAGCTTGGATCTGCATTGATTTAACTCTCATCAATGCAGATTGCATCTACAAGATGTTATCTGCACTGATGGGATCTACACCGCAGGTCCCATCACATGTACATAAATAAAAATTATATACATAATGGATAATCAATCCATATGTGGATTCTTGCATTGTAAATGGGCAAATATGCATCCCTACCAACTATTTGGCAAAATAAAAATAAAACACCAAAGGTCATAAACATCTGCGAATATTTTGCATTGCATTTGCAGAACATATAGCTATTGGACTCGCATGTTTCTGATCAAATAGTTGTGCCCAATATTTGCGTAGGGATGTATGCCCAACAGTGTTATGTGTACTTTATCAACGTTGGGCAAAATCACCCCCAAATCAGACATTTTTTACAGTGTATTCAGCTGTACTTTAATATATGTCTGTGCCTATGCACCATACCTGCACAGTCTGCCAAGTCCCCTGTCAACGGCCATGCACTCACAGTATGCGAGGTGCTCTTTTGTGCAATCAGACGAATGTAGATCAGTACAGATCCCAGGAATCTATATGGATCTAGATCTGAGCTTTTATAACTTATCCCATAATTGCATGGTACCAAATAAATTTACATTTGCAGAAACTGCATCTCCTTGTGTGAATTGAATTCTCAGATATTCACCATTAATAAAACTTTTGGCCGTTTTTCAGTATATTGAATAATTATGTGACCCATCCTCTGCCCATATTATAAATCGTGTGCCCCTGTAACAATTACCGGAATAAAATAAGATATTCTCACCAGTTGGTAAATGTGAACAAATACAAATCCTTGTAGGTACCAAACACCTTAGACCTTAAAATACATACGGAGGGTCATAATATGCTAACACCATCACTGTGGACCACTTGCGCTTGTAACAGGTGTCGCCAACGGAGTCGCGGTCTCTGCCTCATTCTCTGGAACCTGGTTTGATATAGATGGAATGGTTACATGGTTGTGGAGGAGACTATTTTATAATCGTTAGAAGATCAGTTCTATTTTGATGTTGCTGCATGTGTTTTTCAAACAAGTTTCAGCCAAAATATGAAAATATGGTTCAGTCAAGTAATGAAAATGAAAATACGTTTCTGTTGGGTTCCCGATCACATGGGCTTAATATATTTTATCATTTTTTACTGCTTAAATACTTTACAAACCGCCACCAGGTGAGATATGACATGGTTTTAAATTTTACTTAGGTTTCACTGACATGGTGTGAAAAAATAATATCTTGGGGAAATGAACCATGTTTTATGTTTAAGATGTTATTACTAATGTAAAATTGACTGTAGATTTTGATTTTGTAATCAAAATACCGGTATCATATACCGTTCTGCTGCGAAATATAGATTTATGACCAATATTGCCTGAAAAACACCCTTTTTGGGTGACAAAAATGTTCAGCTACCAACTTTGTACACTCACACAGGCTACATTATACACAGATGTAACCCTTTTTATTGGGTATATATCAGTCCTAGGTAGTAACTAATGAATTCAATTATTTATTTTGTAATTTATTTCATACTTTGTGTTTCAGAACCATTCAAATTTGACATGTCCCGCGACAATTGACATCCAAAATGTAGCAGTTTCAGACAAAAATTTTATTTTGTACTATCATATCTCTGGTTAGTAAGGGTCTACACTGTTTGTTGATTTAGCTGTCATTTTATGCAGAATTTAGTCAGCCTCAAATTGATACCTTACTTGGTTCATTTCAAATGTAAGAAATATTAAAAAATGCAAAAATGCTTCCCCTACCCCTTACATTTTTTGTTCCACGAAAAAAAAAAATGTCATTCAATAAAATTGGGAGAACACAAAAACGAAACAAACTATAGCCTTAAAAATTGAATCAATTATGTCCAGAGTGAGTCCCTACATATTTATGACATCACCTTTTTGTTACCTTTCTAAATTTTGAGAATTTTTTCTTTATCAATTTGCGGTGGTATCCAAATTTTACCAAAAATTTGGCATTTCAAGGACCCGCAAGAAAAAAACTAAAAGAGGGACACGCTCAAAAAGCTAACCAATTATGTCCTAGATATATTTCTAAAAGGATATGTAAAAAAACTGGTGTCAAATTGTTCAGTTTTTGAGAATTTTTTTTTTATCAAAGGAGCAATTATTAAATTTGAGCAAAACCATTTAATACTCAAGCTATTGCGTAAAATCATGTGAGCTGGCTGTGACTGCGATGTTTATACCAATCAAATGTCATATTTGCAAGAGAACAAGATATTTAACCATATTAAGACCATTAATTCATGTAAACAAAGTGGCATATATGTAGAAAGAGATTTTGTGTGTAGTTGCATATCCAGATTTTTCAATTTGTCCGCATTTATGTCAATATCGGCCCTATATTAGTCAATTAAGCAAAATTTCAAGTTCAAGATTTGGCATTTTTGAGTTCATATCTTATTCTTTATTTGAAGCGTCTTTATTTTTTCAAACTTTTGGCAGTAAAACCTAACTCGAAACTGAAACCATGTCATATGTGGCCTATGAACTAATTTGTTTGGTCCTTTTTGCTTATTAAATCTGATACATTTTCGATATGGAACACCATATAAATCATAAATTTTTGTAAAGAAAATGCACTATGTTGCCACAATTTTGAAGTGTTTTTTTTTTTCTTAGTTACATCAACATACATGTATTATATTTTGAAACTGCACTTTTCTTTATTTGATGGGCAGAGATTTGTTTTGGAAAACCTGCTCACCCTCAGTCATTCCACTGCTTCTTTATTTTTTTTTATGAATTCAATAATGTAGAAAGATATAAATACAATGAATAAGAAACTGCTCTAAGGCCAAAAAAAAAATTGGTTGTGGGCTTTATGCTCCTTTTTGTAGATTTTTTTTAAAATTGCAAATAAATTTTGTCAGTTGATTCAGTCACTTTCATGGACACTTAAAGGGGAAATTCATGATCCACTTTCATCCTCAAGGTCACGTCAATCAAAATTTTGTTTTTTAGCTGATAAGAATCATTGACTGGTATATATAATTATTGTCCAAACCATTCTTTCAAATGCTCTTGCATTTTTGGGAAAAGTGATGAAATGTGTCCTAGATACTGTCAGGGCCCCGACAGTAAGTAACACAGTAATTACAACACAGTAGCTTATGGCAACTATTAAAATGCTGAAAAGCTTGGTAACTTGAATAACTTGAAAACAAATTGTTGGAATCAAGTGAAATTTTCAGCATACATTTATGTTAACCCTATTTAACCCGCCCCAAAATGGCATGAATTTTGTGTACTGGGTAGTAGGAACTATATGGCGTGTTTTTTATGAGAATCGTTTGTAATGGTATCGGAAGTGGCACATCACTGGATAGCTTGGACATTCAGCTTTCTGAAAATAAGGATGCATTATCAATTATGCAAATCATATTCCGCTCCCACTGGATCCACGGCTGAATAATTAATGAGCTTCTTGTTTAAAACTAATTTTTCATAAATCTAAGTCAGTATTTTGGCTACTTATGTTCAAAAAGTATATATTTTTATGTTCTATTGAGGAAGCCAGTATAATTATCTCTTCAAATCAAAAGAAATTATTTTATTTGATAAACATTTCATAATTTTATGACAGTTTTTGTCCCAATTTTTGAGCTAAAATTT
>JXSR01S033338.1:0-23461 GCA_000969725.1 Ophiothrix spiculata
AATCAACTTTAGCATTTTTACTATTTTTTGGGTCATCTACCAAAAAAAAACACCACAGAATTTGTATACATCACTATGAAGCACTATATAAAGGTCCAGGAAATTATCTGGTGATGTGCAACCATTGCTTCTTGACAATCTATTTGAATATTCGATTTTTCGATCTGTCAATTAAGATTAATTAAACTAAGTCTTATAAATCTAATCTTGTGATTTCTATGCATCGAAAGAGACCGCCGACGATCGGCAAATACAAATCAAATCAAATCAAATCAAATTTATTGGAATTACACTTTTGATACAGTGGCACTCATCTATCTTGTGATGGTGCATCCAATATAAAATAAAAAATAATACTTGCGATTAAAAAACAAAGCTGGTTGTTGACGATGTTTCAAAGAAGATCGACATGACAGACAGCTAGATTTGTGTCGCGATTGAATGATGATAAAATTGTATAGCACATATAGCAATGCATTTAGGATACTTGAGTTGCAATTAATGGATATTGATTAGCATTTAGCGCTGCTATACCGTTGAATTCGAACGCTGATTTGCAGGCATATTGTACAATGTTGCATTGCATCGTGGGATGTTGTGAAAACCACCTCTGGGGATGGGGTGACCCAGGTTTGAGGCTAGTACGGGAAAGTTAATCTCAAAATCAAAATGACGGACCAGGGGTTACGGTAGGTGATAAGCCTACGAAAAAATTAAACTAAACATTAAAATAAATTAAACTTTATCAATGTACTAAAGGTTAATAAGTTCAAAATAGTATGCTCTAATCATGCGCGGGCATCTTGCTAGTCTTACTATAATTTGAGTAATGGTGTGGGTGGGTGGGTGGGTGGGTGGGTATGTTAGTAAAAGGCTCCCTCAATTTTGATCTAAACGGCGTGAAATGCACGGGGAAGGTTCTAACCTATAAATCGGCAAATTCCGTAAACGGGTTGCGTCAAAAAGTGCAAAAAACATGTATTTTTGGTCCTTTTTTTGCCGTTAATGAGCGTCTTACGCATGCGCACAGAGTCTCAAAATTACTAGCCGAGTGCGTGAGTTAACAAAACACATCCAAGGACATAAACCTTTTCAAAATCCACTCGGAAATCTCCGGAATGTCGATCACATGGCCGTTTTATCAACCAATCACGTGTGAGCTCATTAGCATATATGATTTTGTAAACAAAACTTTTCCGAAAATTGTGTCGCATTTTCAGTTCAATAAAAGTGAAAAATTATTATATTAAGACACATACATGGTTAGAGGCATCAATTCTGAACAACTTTTGGCCGGGGGCACCATATGCTCACTCACAGAAAGTGTGAAATTTGCATTTGAAATCGTCTGATTAAGCTTACAATTGCCAGTCACTCGGAGCGCACCACACTGAAACTTCAGTAAAAGTGACTCAGTAGTGCTAACCTTACTTACAAGTTTCGAATTCATACGCAACCAGTTAACGAGAACGCGAACTTTACTTTCTGACTATTGTGTTGATGAGTCACTTTTTCAGTCGGCAATTGCCGGAAAGTTTAAAATCAGGTTCGGAAATTCTCGGAAAGTTGTTTTTTGAAAAGGTCTATTGCACGATGCGCAATAACAACGACGCACGGTAAGCGGCAATGCCAGGTTTAAGGACAGTACGGGAAAATTAACTGACAGTGAAAAGGCGGGCTATACAAGGGGAGAAAATGGTGATGTTTCAAATCATTCTGTCCTAATTCTTATTTGATGCAGCTTGATCCCCTGAACATTTTGACACCAAATTTGTCAAAATCGGACAAAAAATGAGAAGGTGGTGCCCAAAAAACTGATCAAGGGGGGGAGGGGGTCTGAGGACAGGTCTAAAAATGATAAATTTGCCAATTACTGTAATTATATACCAAATTTTAGCCATGTTGGTGACTATCTGTATGTATTTGAGGTCACAGAATCCATTTGTGAATGTTCCAGCAGTGTCAAACCTTCATAAATGGCGATATGGTCTCAATTTGGGTATCTACCGCATCCGTAGGCACCGCATCCTTAGGCACCACCACCCTTGTATTGCCAAGTTCAAACCATTGTCTCTCTTAAATTATGTAACCCATGAAGGCCAAATTACTGCCACAAATAGCAGAAAGAGTAAGCTTTCAAATGAGACATTAAACAAGTCAATAGGCAAAGGAATAGTGAATTTACATCAAATTAAGTTCGAGAACCCACGAAAAAATGTAACAACACCACCTTTTTAGCATACCCACCTAATGAAATGCCACCATATACATGTATACAGATTAAGAACATCAAAAAAAAATGTATACGGGAAAATACAACTTTTTTGTGTATTCACGTACAGGACGGAGCCAGGTTAAGGTTACGGGACAATTAACTTACAGAGAAAACGGAAAAAACACTTGCAGGGTTATCACAATGATATAACGGGATGATTCACGAGCAGAGAGCATCATGGGGAAAATATGTGGTCAGAAATGCAAGATGATAAACAGAATAAGAACATCAAAAAATTTTAAACAGGAATTTTTTTTGCGTATTCATGTACGGGATGAGGCAGCAGGGTTATCACAATGATATAGGATGATTCACAAGCAGAGAGCATCACAGGGAAAATATGTGATCAGAAATGCAAGATGATAAACAGAATAAGAACATCAAAAAACTTTAAACGGGAAAATTACATTTTTTGTGTATTCATGTACGGGACGAGGGAAGCCTGGTTATAAGGTGTACGGGAAAATTAACTGAAAGAGAAAACGAGGAACTTACGGCAGGCTTATCACGATGATATGGGATGATTCACAGGAGCAGAGGGCATCATGGGGGAAAATGCAGAAATGCAGGATAATATCCAGAATGAGAACATAAAAATACATTTATACGGGAAAATTGAACTCAAAATTCAATGATCGGAGGGCATTTTTAAGCTTAGGGAAAACCAAACTAAACATTAAAATAAATTAAACATTATCAATGTATGACAAATGTTAATAAGTTCAAAATAGTATGCTCATCTAGCAAGGGCCCGCGCGAAGCGCAAGCATCTTGCTAGTCAATTATAATTCTCACTAAGTTTTGGAGGTGTCGGCAGCCCGCTGGATACTTTGCGTGTCAAGCAATCAGCGCAAGCACTGACGCTGAAATATGATGCGCCAAGCTCGCTTTCATCGTGCGGCGCATAAATAATAATCGCGCGATCACTTACCACAACCCGTCGCTTTTTCGCGGGAAAGCGTTACCAAAGGCTTTTTAGAAAAAAAATCTGATTAATTTTTATTTTTTAAATTCAAAAAGACGTTTTTGAAACGGTTTTAACTTTTTTTGCCCAATGTGATTTTTGTGGGATTTTTGACATGATATAGTATGTTTTCCACTCTATACAACCATTAAAAAAAATAAGTTTGAGGATTTTATTCCAGCTGATGGTCAATTTAGGAGTCTCACGCTCTAACTAATATGACCATAGCAGGAACACTGATCAACAGCAATTTGATAGAACCTTATCCAAAGGTTTTTAAATGCAACATATAATTACAATGTTGCGTGGACCCCATCCTTGTTACAGAGTTGGTTGAAATGCCCTGATGTAAATAGACTCATTCACAACATGTTCAAACCCACAATAATCTTTGTGCAAAATCCTAACTTCATCAGTGTTAATAAAATGTCCTGGTGACTCAATGTGAATTCAAGACACATACTATGAGGATGTTGACCTTGTTAATAACCCTGAACAAGGACAGGGGACACTACAAGTTATCAAATATTTATTACCCGTGCCTTACATCATTGGCCAAGGTCAATTCATCACCTGAACTACAATCCTCGCAAAAAGTTGTTGGAACACTTTAGTGCACACAACTGCAAAACTAAATCAATAAGTCCATTGAAGAGCTGTTAACATTAGGCTACTTTTCCCTTCCCCCTTCCCCATCATTCAATGTTGCGACACCGAAATCACGCGGATTTTCCAATGCCGCAACATTGAATGGGGGAGCGGGGGTACACTTACGCTTAAAATAAACACGGGTGTTCCAAGACTTTTTGCGAGGATTGTAGCCACCTGGCTGGTGGAGCCTGCAGTGGTAGCAGGTAACAATTTCCAAAGGTTATTATACAGTGTTGTGGTCCAAAGCTCAGAAATTATTGATTGTTTTGATACCAAAACAGATGAACTTTCCTTTTAATTTTTAATGTTTGTTTTGAAATTGCTTTGTTTTGATTACATACAGCCAGAGAACATATTACTCACAGCAGACCAGAAAGAGGAATCGGTAGTTAAAGTGACAGACTTTGGTTTGTCAAAGTTTGTCGGTGAGAATTCGCTGATGAAGACACTATGTGGGACCCCAACTTATTTAGCACCTGAGATCCTGACTAATGCAGGGATGGGAGGTTATACCAAAGCCGTCGATTGTTGGAGTCTAGGCGTCATTCTTTTTGTTTGGTAAGTACTTTTTAGACCAGGGGCCAATTTCACTAACATGTAGTGATGGTCGCTAACCCCATTTTGATCGCTAAATAACAAGTGTTTTGAACGATTTAGCGAATATTTTTGTAGTTAGCGATTAAAATGGGGTTAGCGACCATAAATGTTTGTGAAATGGGCCCCTGGGCAGGGGAGGAGAGTTACCTATATGTACCAGTTGCTATTAGAATTATTTGGCTCCTGAAATTCTGACTAGTGCTGGAATTGGAGTGTGAGGTTATACCAAAGATCTGAATTGGGAGGAGTCTAGGTGTTGTTTTATTTGTTTGGTAAGTACTAAGTTTGGACCAGGGGGAGGGGGACAGCTATATATGGGACACCATTGGAAATCTTTAACGTATGAAATCCTGACTAATGCAAGTATGGAAGATTATACTAAAGGTGTCAGTTGTTGGAGTCTATAGTGGGCACCATTTGAAATAATTACCTCTAAAAATCCTGACATTTTAGGTCATTTTAAGGTCACTGCTGTAAATAACCCTTGGCACATGGTGTGTCCTTGTGATGTATGGTAAAGGTCATTCAAGGTCTAAAGGTTATTTTAGGTCAAATTTCTCCAATTGATTAAAAAGTTGTTGCGAGGGCATTCAAGGTCATCTGAGGTTATTTCAAGGTCAATTCAATAATTCTATACACATGATCCCAAATGGGGTCAAACTTGCACCTTGAGTAGCCTGTGACTCAGGGTGTATCCTGGATGCAGTAGGTTGTCAAAAACCATACAAAGCCTTAGTCCAAATACGTCACAATCAATCGTGATGCAATCAACCCAGTCTATATCTAAACACGGAATGCCTAGCCTGCCTGAGTTCCCCCTTAGCACGAAGCCCATACTCTCACCTCTGAAACCAGAAGTCGCGGGTTCACGCCCGCTTTTTGTACTGCGTAAAACTTGAATGGAGAGAGGCTGTTTATCTTGGTTTTTAGCGCATTTTCTTATGTTTTGGATGTTGGAACCTGATTAATATGATAGAGTACACTTCAACGATATTGTTTCTGACGAAATGAGAAATTTGACCTTGGACGTGATTTTTGACTATGCTGACCTTAAAGTAAAAAAAAAATCATTCAGTCCTCAAATTTTATGAGAAAATAATATTTTTAGTATCAAACTGTCAAATAATTTTGAACAAAAATGTTGAAAATATTGAAAAAGCCATTAAAAAAAATCATGAATATTGTGTGAAACAAGCAAGTTTCTTTTAAACTATCTTAATTTCCTTATTATTTTTTACCTTTGATGGACAGCCTTGGAGGATACCCACCGTTTTCAGATGAGGTGAAGGTCATGCCACTGCCACAGCAAATCAAGAGAGGCTATTACTCATTCCCTGCAAAGTGGTGGGGAGGTGTGTCAGAAGAGGGTAAGTGTGTAGAGTGGGATCTTAACCCAGGAGGATGGGAGCTTGCCTTTAAGACCTCCTTTTTGTTGGCTATTACTCATTTCCTGCCCAGTGATGAGGGTGTCTGAAGATGGCACGTGTGTAGAGTTGGATCTTAACCTTAGAGGGCCGGAGCTTGCCTTTAAGACCTCCTTTTTGTTAGCTATTTCTCATTACCTGCAAAGTGGTGGGGAGGTGTGTCAGAATAGTGTAAGTGTGGGATCTTAACCCGGAGGGTGGGAGCTTGCCTTTAAGACCTCCTTTTTGTAGGGTATTACTCATTTCTTGTCAAGTGGTAGGGAGGTGTGTCAGAAGAAGGTTAGTGTGTAGAGTGGGATCTTAACCCCAGAGAGCAGGAGCCCGCCTTTTTAGTTTTGATCAAAGTATAGGGAATAACAATCCAGTTAGTCTCCTTTGACATATTAGATCTGATCCAAGAATTAAACATGATCTTACGGCCCATGAAGAATTCTGTTGGCCGATCAGGAACTAAAATTTGTTTTCAGGATCCTTTCCTTATTCCATATACCAATTACATTTTTTCTATACATATATCCTTTTATTTCAGCCAAAGATATGATCAAGAGGTTGCTAACAGTAGACCCCAAGAGAAGAATGACAATGACCCAAGCCCTTCAGCATCCATGGATGCAAGACAAAGAAGCCATCAAATGGGCAGAGAGACTAATGTATCCTGCCTCACAGATGCCCCCACCACCCGTCCCTGTAAGTATATACTTCAGCATCCCTGGATGCAAGGCAAAGAAGCCATCAAATGGGCAGAGAGACTAATGTATCCTGCCTCACAGATGCCCCCACCACCCGTCCCTGTAAGTATATACTTCAGCATCCGTGGATGCAAGACAAAGAGGCAATCAAATGGGCAGAGAGACTAATGTATCCCGCCTCACAGATGCCCCCACCACCCGTCCCTGTAAGTATATACTTCAGCATCGCTGGATGCAAGACGAAGAAGCCATCAAATGGGCAGAGAGACTAATGTATCCTGCCTCTCAGATGCCCCCACCACCCGTCCCTGTAAGTAATATGATGGTCAATAAGGGAGCATTTCAGAACTCAACTGGTATTTGACCGCCCAGAACCGATTGCTTTTGTTCTGAACAATGGCAACCGCCCAGAACCACCGATAACGGGCGGTCAGCTGCTGGTTGAGTTTTGAAGCTGCCCCCAATAGGATTTAAAGGGTGTGAACCTGAGCTCTCCACCATTTTGTTGTCGCACGTCAGGCAGAGATATGAAACAGGCCAAATTACTAGGCAGATCAAAAAATCTTTTGCTGCACTCGACAAAGCATCAGCTACTGTGAAACGATCTTAGAGTCAGAATCGTTCATGTTCTTTTTAGTCAGTTGCAATGAAATATCTTGACCATACTTGACCTCGTTCCGATTCTTTGGATCTACCCAAACAACAACGGAAATATTATAGGAATGATCTATACTTTCATTGTCAAGCTTCAGCTATAGGCCATACAATAATTTATCGGACAACATAAACAGAAATCCAGATTGCGGGGCCCTATTATTGTAAATACAACCTCTGCAATGGATATCTGTTTACATTGTCCAATCAATTTTTAATTGGCCAAGAGATATTACTATTATCATCCCATGTCTGGTGGATACTGCTCTTAAAGCCACATTTTACATAGATCATGCTTGTATCGTCCCTTTCCAAACAGATATGCCTTAAATCATTCCATTTCAACTGACACTATTTTCTTTTTTTCACCCAACAGACATCACCCCGGTCGCGTAAACGTGCTGCGTCAGCAGTAAGTGACGCAGCAAGTGACGAAACCGAAATCAATTGTAACAGCAACAGCAACTCCCCCAGCAGCTCGAGATCCTCTAGCTCAGAACTAAAAACAAAAATATCAAAATCTTCTGAAGACGGTGATGTTGATGACACAACAAGACTCTTAAACAACAACAGCTGATGTTTTTTCCCTTGGTTTGGATTCAAATTATCTACCTGTTCTACTGAGGAGATGTCATATAATGAAAGAAGAGATCCTTGAATTGGCACCATGTTTTCGCAGTATGGAAATTAAATATCTGTTAAGTGGTGTTTTTGCCGATGGGATGATGTTCGGACTTTGTTGTAATGCGCTGTTATTGAAACTCTGCATATGCGACTTGATGAAATAGTATGGCTATTGCATCTGTGTTGGCGTTTGCTGCTCCTGAATACCACCAAATTGCGCCATAAGCTGAAGACCCATCACGCAGTTTCTATACACTATTTGGAACAGGTTACTTTCGATCCAGGGGATATATGCAGATTTTGGAAGCTTACTATAACAATTTGATGTCATGTTCAGGTATTGCCGACTATTGCATTAAAAATTCAAAATCCATCCCAAGGATTTAATTTCAATGTATTTCATTAACACCAAACTGATATAGGCTGACATTAGCATTCCTTTGATATTCATTTTATACATATAATGGTCATATGCATAACAACAACATGTTTCTCAAATTCTCTTATCATCAACTTGGGATGAGTTCTTGTAATCTGTCATGAAATTGTTCATGTTAACTATCCTATTACAGATATCACAATTCAATAAATGCTATTTACTACACCTCTTGAATATTTATAAGTCAATAAAGTCTTCAATTGGTCAAATAGCGGAGACGCGTAAAAAGTATTTTTGGCTACTTTCCGCGTGTGCGTTATTACTCAAGTGCAGCAGTGCAGGTATGCGTTTACGCGTTGCGCTGTGTGATTTACACACACGCAGGGAAAGTAAAAACTTCCACAAACTACCGTATGGCTCACAGCAAAGTACTGAATTTGTTGACTTTTTAATTTATTTCCAAGTTATATTTTGACTTTCTTGAGGTGTAGTAAAACAAATACAACATGGTTTATTTCGGGGAAGTTTTGTAAATTACTGTCCCTCGGTGTTGGATGATCGCGACTTCCTCCCTTGGCTGCACCTTGGGAAGTAAGTCTCGACCATCCATCACCTCGGGACAGTATTCTGCGATACTTCCCCTCAAACCACGTCGTATTTGTATACTATATGTGCAGTATACCTTTGCAGTACATGTTTTGTGTAGTCGCATAGAGTATGCTGTTGGTTATCATGCGAAGTCTTCTTATTTTAGCTGGAGACTGCCTATATCTCTACACATCCTACAGATTTGTTTTGTATGGAATCTTCAAGCGAGAATTGTCATTTGTAGTTTCAAATGTCTATCATTAAAAGCTGGGGTTCACAACTAGTTCTTAGAATGCGACACATAAATGACAACATTATAAGCTAAAGTGCCACATGCATCTGTTTTTCAGTGTATTTCCAAGGCGTTGGAGCAAAATTAGGCCACAACATTGTGCGGCCGGCCGCAACCTGGCCACAGCCATAATTTTCCAAGATGGCGACTGTAGGCTTGATTTTTCACCTCAATATTATTGTAAATTATTCATTACATGTTTTGAAATTAATTAGAGGTGCATAATCAATCCTACGGTTGCCATCTTGGAAAATAAAGGCCGTTGCCTGGTTGCAGCTGGCCGCACAAAGTTGTGGTCTAATTGTGCTCCAGCCCCTAATGTATTTCTATCTTTTTTAAGAGAGCAAAAGCGCCAATCTGTAAAAGTCAAAGCGCCAAATTTGGCACGTGCACCACTGTTTGAGAATGCCTGATTTACTGTAAGTCAAGTTTCCATGGATGTTGTATCTTCAGATATTGATAATCCTTCTGTAGAGAATGTTTCTCAGTTACTACTAGAACCTGATGTGGTGTTAAAACATTGAACTTGTATTCTTAAGGATTTAGGTTCGAGCCTTGAAGATATAGGTGCCAGTGGGAGGAGGTTGTGGACAAAACAAAGTTTTTATTTTGGTGCCATTTTTTGGCATATTTGCCTCGATACACTTGCACCGTGTTGGTGTATTGAGGCAAATATGCCAAAATATAATCAGTCTAATGATATGAATATGACAGTGAATAATAACGATGTTGGTGCTTTGAGGATCACTACAACTTCAATGAGCCAGTTACCTTCCCTTGTCAGCATTGACAAATACTGGTTCCTATTAACACTATGAGGTGGTCACAACCTGTTGTTTGTGCACGTATATGTACTGTCTGGGTGCAAAAACGAAAGCAAAATTGTGCGACACGGATGTTGTAGGTACGGAATCCGTACAAATTTTGGAGCATGCAGACACAACGTAGCAGTTTTATACATTCTCTGCGTGCTGGCTACGCTCGGGCTACCGGTTAAACATTGGTACGGTCTGCACATGCTCGGTACTGACAACGTGCGTGTTTTTTGCAATTTTTCCCATATCAACTTGCTCTGCGGATGATGCATGTAGCAAGTACTGTGTATCGTATGTGTATGTTTTCCTCATGATAATGTGGTATTCACAGATTTCGTACATTGTAAGTACTAACAACGTGCACGATGCACGCAACTACTCACGGTCAGGTGTATCGTGTGCACAACATACTTAGACCGTATGATCAACATGCGTCCTCCTTGTGTTTGCCATGTATTCCTCACATTTTAGGAAAAAACGTAGAGAATGTGACCTCAGAAAAATATGAACAAAAATGCACAACTGGTTGTTACCACCTCTTAAGTTTTGATCAAAGAGGACACAATAGTTAAGGTCTCGCTCAAGTAGTCTATTTGGCACTTTGTAATTTCACGCCTAAGCTTCTTCATGTTTTGAGTATTTAGTGCCAGCGATAGGCTTGAAGTATCAGTAATGACTCATGAGTAAGTTGCTTTATGCAAATTATAATTGTTAGTTAAAATAAAGTTTGAGTCTGCAGAGTTGCATACAAAATAGCACCATGATTAAAGTGCATTTTGTATCACCGGGTATAAATCTAGGAATTTTTACACCAACAAATTGAGGCCTTGCATGATTGAAAATATAATGCAATTAACAAATGTGAATGCAAATTCAACAATGACTGCACAGTGTTAGCAACAGACACGCGTACCATTTTTTTGACATGCTACATGTAATTGTCATCCCTTGATGAGCAGATTTAAAGGAATCTAAATATTTAGGAAACAATTTTTTCAAGATATCTGAAGTAATTCAGAGTGTCATATTAGTGTAGAATCAAGGTCAGTTTATATCTAGGAGATCCTAGCAGGTGTAAAGGTAACATGTAAACCTTTCTGCCATACTATAATAGAATTGGAAAACATTGATTAAATATCAAAGAATTGCCCCATGCCAACTTTTCTGTTTTTGCTGTTAACATAAATTTAAATACCTGATGTCTTGCCTTTCAACATTTTCAATTTTCAGTATTTACTCATATTTTATCAAATGAGTCATTGTGTATCTTGAAATTTACATGTCCACTTTCCGAGATATGAGAGATTTATGTATTTTTTTAGATACTGGGCAGCTACATGATGGTCCAAAAACAAATTTTACAGAGCTACATATATATTTTGTGTTATTATGCAGCTGTACTAGATGGATCAATCCCGGGGGGGGGGGGGGGGGGGGGAGGTACTCAATTTTGGTTTTGGTAGGGGTGTGCCGCTGGGAAATTTGAAGTACCACCCATGTATATACCAATATTTAAGAAAAAGGGACCCATCCATATACCAAATTCCCAAAATTTTGAGTCGAGTTCAAAAATGAAATTTTCCCCGAAAATTAACACTAATTTGGCAAAAATTTTCTGATTTTTGTTTGAAATTTGGAAAAAAAATCCAAAATTTGCGCCATTTTTAGAAAAATTGGGAAAGCAGATACTAAAAAGGACCCTTTGAAATACCAGACAGCCCGATTTTGCTACCCAAGTTTGCGGCACATCCCCGTAATCACTTTTGTACTAAGTACAATGGTCAAATGACATTGAAAGAGAGATGCGAGATGCAAAGTTTAGCCCAAGTAATAATAGTAGGGCTTATTAATCTGAAGCAAATTATGGTCTGCTAATTTAGAAATGATTAGCATAATTGTTAGCCAGAAGGTTCAGTATTAGTCACCCAAGTGGTAGACATTGGTCCATTTTTGAACTAACATTTCAGGTAGCAGTTCCTTTCTGTTTTCAGTCTACTGAACTGTATTTCATTGTCAATAGTAAAACTTTGGGGGACTCCGGGATTGTAGTTCTTATGACTACTACTACTAAACAGTTTTTTAAAAATGCCTTGCGTAGAAACCACAAGGCGCTGTACAAGTAATAATATTAATGTTATGATTGTGTATACTCTCATTCATCTGGGTTGATATCAGTTCAATGATAAATTTAGTCTAGGCAACCAGAAATTTTTTACTTACTCGGAGTAACCGACTATGCGAGCGAAACCATCGCTCTTCAGCTGGGTTGCTCTTCCTCGCAAAATGACGTCATCTTTACTAACCTTTACCCCACTGAATCTCACAATATCCCATTCAACAAAGTTAAGAAATTCGCCTAAGTCCAAATACGTCATAGACCCGTCAGCTAGTCAGCTATGTCACGAAATCGCTGCCAAGGCAGCGCCTACTCAGTGGCTTGACATAGTGATACTTGGACCGGGAAGCGGGGGGTCCCGGGTTCGAATCCAGGGGGGAACCCGTGATTTTTGACTTGCAAATTTCCGTGGAGGTAGTTTTTAAACGAAGAAGTGGTTAGGGTTAGCATCTGATTACGTCACATCCAACTCAATACCAAGGTCTACATCACAACCCAGCTGAAGAGCGATGGTTTCGCTCGCAACGTCGGTTACTCCGAGTAAGTAAAAAATTTCTGGTTGACTAGACTAAATTTATCATTGAATTAATGTTATGAGTTATTTACAGGCTTCTTGTCTGTATAGTTTTTGACCTTTATAAAGATGAACTTTGAGGTCTTTGAAACCATACCTGTTATTTCAAGCAGTTTGGTCCAACTTACAGTGGGGGAAGATTGTTAAATAAGGAGAGACCTTTCTTAATTGGACAAGCTTGTTTTCCATAAGGCATCTGAGAGCATGTTGAATTCAACAAACGTTAAACTTGAAAAAACATATTTGTTTTGAGAGAATTACTTGTAGTCTAATTTGAAACTTCCTTCTATTCCTTGGTGAATAGTAGTTTCTAATATTAACTTTTTTCAATGAAATATAAGTTTTAATAAGCTTTTATTTAGCATTGAAATGTATTACAGCAAAACAACTTAAACTGGTGATATTTCGCTAATTGGCAGTTGGACCGAATTGTAAATCGACAAATGTTATCAAAAAACCTCCTTACGACCAACGTTAGTGTACAAATCATGATAGTTAATATGTACATTGGAATAGTGTAGGTAGAATATTGTAAGATAGTTATTATTGCCAGATTTTGTATTCATCATTTGTTGTTGAAATTACAACACTACAGTACCAATAATTGTGATGTAAGTTCAATTTGAGAGAGGTGTGTAAGCCAGAGGATGTGGGCTGGATGGGGCGGGGCGACCATCCTAGTATAATTTATATAGTATTTGTTGAAGATCACCACTGTTGGTAAAATTTGCATGGCAGCTGACCATATTCTAGTGGTAATTGAACAATAAAATGCTTTGATCTTTGATTAATCAAAGCACAATATAATTAAGCACCCACAAAGACAAACTTGTAAATTGATAACCTTGTCTTGTTGGTCACAACGACATGTTGTTATCTTCAGTAACAGTTGAAAAATGAATTTTACTTTTTGGGAGGCATATCATTCCAATAATTATGCAAATAAATTCTACTGAAGCTCAACAACTCAGAACAATATCGTGATGCTGATACTTGTTGCATAAATACTTGACAAAAATGAAACGAACACTATTTAGGGCAGTTTTATTTGTGCTTAATCTCATCATAGTTTATATGATTGATTATGTATATGATATAATTAATTGATGTTTATATAAATATTCAATTTAGTATTGACCTAATGGAATAGGTCATAAATTCATTCTTGAGTTTCACTCAGTAACCAATCATCAAATGATATATTATATAATTGCTCTCTAAATTTGTACAGTCCAGATAAATTGTTTCGTGAGTATATTATTTTATACTTAGGCCAAAAAAAAAAGAACTCTGTCTCAGCTTTCTCAGGCCCAAAACCCTAAGCGCTACGTGGTTTGTTTGTTTTAGTCAAAAAGGCTATGCGCTACGCGGAAATCTTTTTTTAAATTACATTTTAGGTCACAATTTTTTTTTACTCGGCCGCACGAATTTTTTCCCTTTTTTATCTCTCGATGTGAGAAAAAAATAAAACACAAAAAAATCTTCTGAAAACCAAAAAAAAAAGAAGAAGAAAGAAATGCAGTAAAATTCGAATTTTTAACCCTATGCGTGCGGGAAGCTGAGACAGAGTTCTTTTTTTCTTTGGCCTTACTATATCATCAGTTTAAAATCTCATTGTGCTCAATAGAATGAACTCTGAAGCTGTAACAGGGGGATTACACTGGATGGTATAGTAGTACCCCGAATGGCATGTTATACCTAAATATTCAAAGAAAGTTTCAGTATAAAAATAGAAAATCAACAAGCCTTTAAGTTTTATTACATTAATCACCAAGGGTGGGGTTGGGGCTTGGAGCACTTTAGTGGACTCTTCTAATGACATTCTTTAAAATGTCTTTAAAAGACCATAAGGAGTGGAATGGCCTCTTTATTTATTCAAGTGCATGTTAAATTTCCATCTCATGCTGAAGGTGTCTGGTCCACGCGTACTGGTACGCACTTGCTTTGATTTCACAAGTGCAGCAATACGCATGCTCAGTATACGCAGAATGATGTTTTGAAGCCAAAAAATGTCACATAATTTCTCAGTTTTTGTGAAAAATAGGTCGATTACCCCCATCTTGTTAATTGCAAGAATGTACTTGTGCACAAATTTTGTGAAAAATTTTACACAAAATAATGTCACTTTTTCTTTCCATATTTCCCATAGACTCCTGTACTAACTAATTTCCCCCCCCCCCCAAATATCCAAAAACAAAAAATGCTATTTTTAAACTGACTCGCATGCAAAAGTCCGGTGACCCCAAATTTTTTATTTAAAAATCAGTTTTACATCAATTTAATATTATTAGTGCCTATTTTTACCAGCAAATTTCAGTCAGATTTATTATGGATCAGACACTTTAAAGAGTTTCCATTTGAACATTTCAAGTATGTTATCTGCTATTGGTTTCCAAATTGGGATCACAATCCTTTACTTGTGGTGGTTGCTGTCGTTTTCAAATCGGATTTCAGGACTGGCTGGAATAAAATGTCAGGGGGTACTTATGTAAAGCATATGTGATGGCTCACCCCGAAAGGGGGGACTTTGCAGATAAGATTATATTAATTGTGAGTTTATCATTTCATCTGTTACAACATTTTGTAAGCTTTCAAATGACACCTTACTTGTTGAAATTGATCAAGGCGATCAAATTTTACAACAGAAAATCTGCTGGAAATTCTTATTATTTTCTTTATTTTTTGCTACACCAGTTTCTTGAAAAGTGTTCTGTTGCAAAGTCCCCCTTTTCGGGGCGAGTCATCACATATGGTGATGTGCCACTCTTCTGAGTTAGTTGTTCACTAAAAGTCCCCAACATTGGCCCCCAAAATGGGGTTAAGGGTCCCATAAATGGCTTGAGTCACACACCTAACTAAGTAAAGCTGATTGCCCCTATTTCAATTATTTCAAACAAGTATTTTTGTTTTGTCACAGGGAAGTGTTCAACTTTTACAGTTTTTTTTTTTTGAGAAACACTAGGCTTGTTCAAATCCGTAGTTTACCAATTGGTTTGCAAAATCGTTAATTCCTCTAGATGTTTTAGTAAATATGAATAGACCTCACAATAGGCATACATGAACTGGTGGACGCAATGAAAGGAAAAGAATTATAATTTACACATTTAGTAACAATTCGTCAACTACGGATTTGAACAACAATATGGGTGAAAAATGGCAAGGATATAGGTCTTACCACAACTTATATGGACCAAGACCCTCCAATTTCAAGTGTCTCGGTCAACAATGCTATTCAAAAGTCACCCCACATTGATTAGTGTTCACATTATTGACCTGCCATATCCATAGATTTACAGGGGAGATACCAGGCTTTGTATACCAGCCTGTGTAATGGCGTCGTCAGCCATGGAGCTCAAATTGGGGGTATTCGGGTCCACTCTGTTCCCGCCAAAATCAACTCCGAGTGCCGAGACTTGGTTACGCGTACGTAGAGTCAACCTGCGCAAATAATATTTTACGCGAATGATACGCCAATCTGCACGCAAAGCGTGTGTGCGTGTTTCAATATTTATATTTATTATTATGACAAGGTGCGATGCATCATGGGCGAGCTATCGGCAAAAACCCGAATACCCCCAATTTTGTCTCCATGCCGGAATAAAAATGGCGGTGTGCCTTGTATCTCCCCTGTTAATCTATGGCCATATCAAAAGAGGCACTTGTTTAAACCTACATGTTTCTCATTTCGTGACACCATTACTACCATATTATGGCCATACTTTAAATTCAATATTTCTTCTAATGGTAATCAAATATTAACCCATATATTGTACAGTGTGGACTTGTACCATCATGATGTCACTTTAAACTATTGATCAACAGAAATATTCAATTTAGGTGTGAAATACCTTATTGCCATGAAGAGCGGAACGTGTAGGTTCCGACAAGTGTCATCTTTCGATGTGACAAGTCGTGACAAGTCAAACTTATGCTGTTAAACGTGACCAATCGCAACTTTGTATGCTTTATTTTCACACTATTGTGAACATGCCCTGAATTGGAATTGTTACCAAAAGTTTACCATCACTGATCTTTCACTGTACAATCAGTAAATAAGGCCAAAAAAAATAAATTGTTATGTTGCCCTCAGCGACCGACCCTATTCAAAAATGTATTTAAAAAGATATTAGGGTCGGGAAAGCACCCAACTTTGCTCAAATTGGGTGGTTTTTGAGAAAATATTTTGAAAATAGTGGAAAATGCACCCAAATTTCATAATTTGGGTGTTTAAAAAAAAAACATTAAAAAAAAAAAAAAAATCCGACCGACCGACTCATTTTTTCAGAAATCCAACTTGAGGGCAACACAACAATTAATTTTTTTTGGCCTAACCACTTGCCATCAAATCATGTAACTTGGGCAAATGACATGTTCAGATTTATACTCACAATTACAGAGATGATATTACCAGTACATTGTAAATGTACATTGTATTATTAATAGTAGTGTATATGCTAAAGTATGACATTTCAGTGTACCCTGTGCATGAGCTATGGTATACCAACAATAAAGTTTTATATTTTTGTGAAAATATATAAGGATTTAAATTTTCTTCTATGCACAGCAATTTATTAGTGTTTGTAATGTTTTCCTAATAAAGTGGCCCATACACAATAACACTTACTGCCAATATAGCTGAAAATTATATACTTGAGATTTAATAAATTTATGTTGACAATTATAGTAACTTTATCAGTTCGAGTCACACCGGTACGACATTTTACTCCAGTTTCTCTGTGGTTTACACTAACTAAAAGTTGTTGATCCCCTATAAAAATGCTTCATTTTTGGAGCGCTTCTCGCAAATGAATAGAATGTGTATGGATTGCTTTTATATTCAGACTCTAGAGAATGAAACGTGTAAGGAAATAGAAAGAAACATTTAATAGCACCAGAAGAATGAAGTTAGTTTAAGGTTTTTGAGAGTTCGTAGATCTTGATAAGTGATGGAACCAAGGAAGTTATAGGGGGAACAGGCTTTCTCCGCCATTTTGATTTCATCGCCGTGTGAATCCAATGGGACGGCAGCCATCTTGGATTGTCGCTTATGGAGGGTGAGTTATTGTACCTCCAGCATTTTACGGATCCGCTGGCAACACTTCGAGAGTCTTCGCAACGGATTAACGGGAAAATTGGCGTACTTTAATCAGAACAAGTCGCAATGCACGCTCCATGAAACGCAGACACGGTTTGCGCGTGAAACAAAATGCACACGCTGTATATGCGTCAGGTGAAGATTTACGCGATCTGCCTGGATATCGGGTCAAATTCCGAATATATCCGGAGGTACAATAACTCTGCTCCATGAGCGACACACGATGGCGGAGAAAGCCTGTTCCCCCCTATAACTTCCTTGGATGGAACAACAAAACTTTACTGGTATGTATTAAACTTAAAATCTCACAGGCGCTTCACCCAACAAAGTCAACAACACTTAAGAAAAATTACTCCTTTCAATAACGTGAAATTATTTTTAAAAAATGGGCTGCAGATTTCAAAAATGTCACGAGGAGATGGGTGTGAGAGTTTTTGATATCATCCATGGTTATTTTTCATTTTTTTTAAATGCTTAATTCTTAACTTAAGCAAGTTTCTCTGTAAAATAATAAACCAGATATGAACTTGAAATTTTCCAAAATGTTCATTAAGTTGAACAATATTTCATATTAATAAAAATGGCAAAGCTCATCTCCTACAATAGGCTACAAATTTATTGAATGCCCCTCGTTAAATACAATTTTAGGAACATTTTTGATCTATGGATTTCAATACTTTTAAAATATCCATAAATTGTGAATTCTACATTAAATCTTGCTAGTCTCATCACTTGAGTTAGTCTCATCAAGATTCAGCAAAAGAATATGCTCCCTTTGTGGTACCTTTTGCTGTAACGCGTCACATATGAATGATCCCTTTCACAAATTCAGAATCAGCGTGACTGTGAATGAGAATTTTCCCACGCTTTATTGGGAGATCAACAAAGTGCGACTATATCACATTTTCAATGGAGTGAACTTTGCCCTTTTTAAAATATTTATGATTTTGTGCATTGTAAATCACACTGGCATCTGGGCATTATTATTTATTCACAAACATATCTTGCACAACAAAAGAACACAGAAAGCATTCTAAACTAATTTTAGCAAATTTTTTGTGAAATTGGCAAAGTTCAATCCATTGAAAATACGTTATAGTTGTGTTTTGTTTATCTCCATTCGATCGCAAGAAATTATCCACAATGCATGCTAATTCTGAATTTGCAAAAGGGATACATTGAACATTGGGATCCAGCTCCTGGGAAGACAACTTTAGTCTCAACATCATATGAGTACACCTGCATTGGGATCCAGCTCCTGGGAAGACAACTTTAGTCTCAACATCACATGGAATACACTTGCATTGGGATCCAGGACCTGGGAAGACAACTTTAGCCTCAACATCATATGAATACACTTGCATTGGGATCCAGGTCCTGGGAAGACAACTTTAGTCTCAACATCATATGAATACACTTGCATTGGGATCCAGGTCCTGGGCAGACAACTTTAGTCTCAACATCATGTGAATACACTTGCATTGGGATCCAGTTCCTGGGAAGACAACTTTAGTCTCAACATCATATGAATACACTTGCATTGGGATCCAGGCTCTGGGAAGACAACTTTAGTCCCAACATCTCATGAATACACTTGCATTGGGATCCAGGACCTGGGAAGACAACTTTAGTCTCAACATCATATGGAATACACTTGCATTGGGATCCAGGACCTGGGAAGCAACTTTAGTCCCAACATCTCATGAATACACTTGCATTGGGATCCAGGACCTGGGAAGACAACTTTAGTCTCAACATCATATGGAATACACTTGCATTGGGATCCAGGACCTGGGAAGACAACTTTAGTCTCAACATCATATGGAATACACTTGCATTGGGATCCATATGAGTTCTATATGATACGAAATCCTCTATGTGATACAAAAACTTGTATCATACAGCTCTGTCACCAATCGCTTTCTGAACATGATAGCTGTATTACAAAGCGCGCGCAGCTGCTGTGCGTGCGAGACTAACAGCCACGCGTTGTCCTACGCGAAGCCGATAGAAACGACGCGCATAGCTGTCAATCAAACTCGGAAAATTACAAATCTAACATTGATTGCAATGTTATAAAAATAACAATTTTCCAAGCATGTTTCCTAGTATTTTCAAATTTTTGCTATCAACATTTGTGTTTACTGAGTGATAAATTCATTATCCCCTGTTTGTTCTCATGCAATACGAAAAATATTAATGGTTTGGATTCGTATCACACAGCCTCGTGTGATACGAACCCAAACCATTAATATTTTCTCGTATTGCATGAACAAACAGGGGATAACTAATATTACTTCTAAGTCTTGTCCCTGTGAAGAATGTAATATTCATTTGCATATCACAATAAGTAATAATTCATCATGACATGTCTATATTATATTTTAACAAAAAGTTTTCATCATCTGGTTCATCAAAAACTGCCATAGTCCTTTCTCTTTCAGTTTCACTATCATTCTCCAATTGTTCCTTTTCCAAATCTTCAGTATTTAACTGTTGTCCCTTTTGCATTACATACAAGAAATAGTGAAACATTTCTCCAAATGTTTTGTATTCCACAGACCATTTGAACTTTGACCTGGCATAGAGGGGCCTCCTGAAGTGTGGCTGTGCAAATGTCAGCGATAAGAACCTGCCTCCAGGGGTGAGAACTCTTGAAACCTACAGATGAAAAAATGTCAAAAATCAAAATAATTGAAGCATTAATTAAGAAATGGACAAAATACAAATATGTGATGTGATCTGTGAAAACCTGTCACATGTCGCTGAGGACAATTTTGCAGAAATGAAGAAAATAACCCCAATTTTGTTATGTTTTTCATGATTTTTTATCAACTTCAAATATCTGTAACTTTGGGCTTGGGCACCCTAGAAGGTTGAAACAAAAAGTGTTATAAAAGGAATAATTATAGCTTTCTTATGGAACTAAGAACTAAAAATGCAAAATTTGCACCATGTGAAGGGTTTTCACAGAGCGCATCACATATGTTTACTAACTGTAGAAAACAGGTGGAAAGATTTGAAATTGAGGCATGTTGATTAAACTGTTAATCATAAATTTTGATGTTCTAAATTATTGGTTAACATATACAAAATTTATCAATGTTTTCTCTACTTTTGAGTGGGTGATTTTCCATATATCAGGAAAATTTTGATTAAAACCTTCAGAGAAGTCAAATTTTTTATTTTGTTAGTTGATCTTTGGTATGAGGCTATTCTGTAAGCGTATTTAATGATGCTATATATCAAGAGAGAGTAAAAGATTTATTTGTAAAACATTCCTTTCACATCATAGGTTGCAGATAAATCAAAAGAAATTTGGAATTTGCATTGAATCTCATGAAAAGGACAATTTTAAAAATTAAACTGTAGAGGGCAACATTTATCGTTGTCAACAACGATAATTAAACATACAAGAATATCTGAATATTTTGATATATAGGGTTTGAATTTCAAAATGAAACTTTGCATGCTGTCATTATTATTGCTAATACTTCAAATGCTGGAAAAATCTCAAAATACTTGGGGAAAAGTTTGGGGATGATGGTGAAATTGTCCAATGCCCCTTTAATAAATACAAAAAATTTCATCATCCTTGAAGGACTGCCATAATTTTACTACACACAAAGCAATAGTTTTAATAGATATTTTTATTGCTAGTCTAACTGCTGAGCACTTTCATTTAAAACAATCAAACAAACCAACAAAAACACAAACAAACACCCGACCAACATCCAACAAAAAACAAACAAATAAACACACACACAAACAAAACAAATAAACAAACATATATACAAAAACACAAAAGAGCCCTACCTCACTTAAAACTTTGTCCATATTCTCTTTACATTCACTTGATAAATTCCATGGATCTTTCTCACCAACCAGAAGCACATCAAGAGTAGCTTTTTCTACAACCACGTCAAATGTCTCGTTTGAATATTGCAAACTTTTCATGTCCATGACTTCCCATTTCATATGAGGGCAGTGTTTGCATTTGGCAGCCATTTTGTTTATACACACTTCAGAGTAATCAATATTTGTAATGTTGATGTAACCATCTTTGTATAGGTCTTCACTCAGTTGACTATTCCCACAACCTATATAGAAAGAATGATACACAGTGACTACTGTAATTTCTGCCCTATTGACAAAAAATTATCAGTGCGGATTATCTCCCGGTGCGTATAATCTGACGAACAATAAATTCAATACATCATAAAACGCCCGATTGTGTTTTGAGCAATGCCGACTTTCAACTGACTGAACACTGACAATCACAAAGAAAGCTGACACTGGTCAAAGGTTTTCCCTAAATAATTAAGTTCAATAACGTCAATAATGCCAATGCTAATTGACTTGTTATATCAGAGATTACTAAGTGAATGTAATCAATTATGGATGTAATAGTGGTGGGGATGCTCAAATTTGGCTTTGATATGGGTGTACTCCTCGGACCTTGAAACCCCTTCCAATATTACGGTTTATGTTTATTTTTTATTTCCACATGAAACAAGATGGTTCACGAATCGGTAGTCTCGTCTGCTATATTGACCACCTGCTGCATCATTTATGGGCAATATGAGGTGCAAGTCAAACCTATGCAGTATCAAGTGTAAAGACTTATCATAATGACCTTGAAATGACTGATGACCTTAAATGACTTCAGCACAAATTTTTGATCATTTATGAACATTTGACATCAAAAAACCTTTATGATCCTGAATGACCATGATTTATGCTGCAAGTTTGGTCTTATCTAAGAGGTATTGCAGTGACCTTAAATGGGCTCGAGTGACCTTGAGTCAAATTTTTCAACATTTTTGATATTTGTCCTTGAAATAAAATTTTGACCTTAATGACCTTGGGCAAAATTGACTTGACCTTGAAACGAGCATGAAATGAGATGACCTTGGACACATTTTCTGAAAAGATTTGGTATTTAACCTTGAATGACCTTGACCACACCCCAAAAGTTTTACCCAAGACCCTTCGTGTCACCAAGTTTCATTACTATAGCCAGTACGATTCAAGAAAGTATGCATATTTTGCGCTCAAATTTTTCGCAGCGCCAGTTCAGTCCCAGCCCTACCCACTCTCCAAATATCATCAACATAGGGCATATATAGTTTTTGAGGTTTGCTACGAACAAGTTTTACAAAATGATATGTCCTCTCAAGGTGAACATCTCTGAGACTCTGACCTTTGTCAGAATCAGATTTTTGGGCACACAGATGGTTTACCTGGTCAGGATATCCCGTTACCCCTACCCAGGCTACATCTACATTGTCATTGAGACTTACCAAGCATGAGGATCCGATCAGTTTTACTTAATAGATTGGTAAGTAGCTCAGTAAACTTCAAGTCTGAGAGTCCCTGCAGCCAGTCACGGCTGTCCTCCGTTTAATAGCATTCATCCCAGTATTGCACCCCAGTATTGACCCTACATTGTCATTGTGACTTACCAAGCATGAGAATCCGATCTGATTTGCTGAATAGATTGGCAAGCAACTCAGTAAACTTCAAGTCTGAGAGTCCCTGCAGCCAGTCACGGCTGTCCTCTGTTTCATAGCGTTCATCCCAGTATTCCACCAAGCTATAATCAGCATTTTTCGCAGGCAAGCAGCTATTGTTGTCCATGCTGTCCTAGGTATAACTCTAGCCTGAGGCCCTAGCCCCCAGACTCGCTCAGTTTCAAAATGGCGGATCAAAATGGCTAAGCTT
>JXSR01S033342.1:1717-12255 GCA_000969725.1 Ophiothrix spiculata
GCCGATTTTCTATGCATAAAAAAAAATAAAACAAGCCACTTTTCTCGGACCTTACTACTGATTGTATGGTGTAGACTCGATGTTTTTTTCAACTAGACCCAGAGAGAATAAATGCATAAAAAGATAAATAAAGGTAACGTTTATTTTGAAAAAGAGCAGTCGGTCATTATACATCATTAAATAATGATATAATGTTGTTAAAGTAAAGCAATGGAGAGATGAATCATGTTCGTCCATTGCAGTTACACATGCGAGCTTGTTGCAACCAGGGGCAGTATAATATTACAAAGTAAACATCACAATCCGTTATTTCCAGTAAGCTTTCCACACACTGTGGCCTTGACGTTCACATTTTAACAGCCTAATTACACTCTACGACACATCCTGATAATTCACTTAAAAGATAATCAAAAAGTTTACCCGTTTTGTCTGGGTGCAATGTTGATTTAGTCTAGACTATTAAATGGCTCATTTTGGTTTACATTAATGTTGGTAAACAGATTGAATATTATGTTTTAGTGCACGATAATTGAGTCAGGAAGTGAGTTGGTCTAGTCTAGTATTTTATTTAATAAGTGCTAAGTGGTCTTTTTAAATGAATTGTTTGCACATCAGCTGAAATGAAAGAGAACACTAGAAAATGTCATTCGGCATCTTGGGCCGGAAACATACAAATTTAGTTACATAGCTACGCTTGGTGGAATGTTGTCGTCCCTTGTACAGAGCGTTTCCCCTGAACGTATCATAGGGAGGTGGCTACCATTTCCACTGATATTTCTTAGAGAACACACAGACATTATTATTTCCATTTATAAATGATGTCATTATACCGGTACAAAATACCACATACTGAATATACATTTGTAATCAAATTATTAGCAAATAATTATGCAGATTTTTGCTACTTATTGTAAAAATAATAGCAGCTTCAATTAAAAGCTTGAATTTGAATATCTTGAATTGCCTGAGAAGATTTTTGAAAATACAGGAATGACACTAACTTCAACGGCATTTGAACGAAAACATATGAGGTATAGGAGGATAACATATTGATTACGGACTACCACAAGGATCAGTACTTGAGCCAAAGTCATTTGCCATCTACACCATTCCTATTGTTCGAGACCTCGTGAAGTACAAATTGTTGTATCACACTTATCACGTTTTTGAACTTCAAATAGGCAACGCTCAAATGAGAAGCTTTCATGATTGATATTATGCTGACAAAGCTGAGATTTTTATGACCACCTAACCTCTGATGTCCATATCAACTCATGTTATCCTATTATCTTGCTTTTCATTTGATAAAGTTCTATCGTGATATATTATGTGAATTTATTTTTTACTATTAGTACAGGTTATAGGGCAACACAATTCTGCAAAAATATCTGATATCCAACTGACCTTTTTCGATAATACTCTGTATTCGTTGATTGTTATATACGCGGATATTACATTATCAAAACTTGCTAAAAATAATAAAGATACAAGGGTCAACGAATGATTATTTATACTCTAAAAGGCAAGCTGTGTTTTATACTCAGGAACAAATAACTCGATCATAGAGGAGGATCAAAAAAGTTTGTTGTATTTACGGCTGGTTCGAGATGAACGAATGCAATTTTGTTCCAGGTGGAAGATAATCAATTTAGCAGGAGGCGGTTATGCCCTATCACGCGCTAGCTATGTCATGTGACCTGCCGCCAGTATCATCATTAACGTTCGACGGGAGAAAAAAAGTTCCCAACAAAAAAGTCGAAATAAAAATGTACAATGGAGATAATTATCCAACTTCAACGGATTAAGTATTAACAAACATCGGCTTATAAGTAATGACCTAAACAAAATATTTGGTTAGATTATATTTTAACATCGAAGTCAATGGACGAATTGGACTTATATTCGAAATCAATTCCGCAACCCCTGCCATTTAGCACTCTTTTCATAAATTAGCCATGCATGATATTAAACCTATTTTAATCACAGCTGTTAACCAGGCAGAACTAATGAATATTAAAAGCCCCGCGCAGTTGTGCTGTGGGTGCAATTTATAGATTCATTTATGACAAATTTCTCTAGTGACAATGGAAATATTGATGGTGGTGGGTTCGTGATTGGTGACGTGACCTTTGAAGGCTAAAATAAAGAAAATAAAAGATTTGACCGTTGACCTGCGTTCTCCAAAATTAATGAAAATAGCGATACAAAAACCTTCATAACTTTACAACGAAAGGTCGGATTTGAAAAATTCAAACGGTTTTGGATTTCTTAGATCATCTGTTTTCATTTACAGACCATTTAAAAGAATTTGAGCAATAATTAAAAAATCACCTGAAGTGTCTATTAACAATGAGAGTTTTTCCTGTAGCTTTGAATAGGTTTTTCAAGAGGCGTTCTGAATTTCACAATTACCCAACAAGACATCATAATGATTTTAATCCAACCAAAAACAAAAGGGTCTTTTCTGATCAATCTGTAAAAACGCAAGGCCCGATTCTTTGGAACTCTCTTTCAAAGACAATAAAATCTGCTAAAACATTGAATACTTTTCGAACTCAACTTAAAAAACAATTAATTAAAAAATATTAATAAACGGTTTTTGAGCACCTCGTCCCCGTCTTGTTTGTAGTTGTGGTCAGATTGTCTTTTGTTTCAATTTTGTGTCCTTTATTTTTTTTTTTTTTTTCGTGTGTGTTTTGATCAGGGGGTGGACATTTTACAGATCTTACTGGCCTTTAGTCTACTCCTCCATTTAACTTTGTTTTTGTTTATGTTTTTCATGTTACCTTGTAAGTTGTATGGAAATAAAGATTATGATTATGATTATGATTATGATTATGAATCAAGCACATCTCATCTGACTGGATAGCTCAGTCGGTAAAGCATCACGCTCATAATTCACCACCTCGTTTCGAGTCTCGTGAGAGCCACATGTTTTATTCACTGGCTAATTATTATTAAATGATTTTGCTACGTAGCTCTGGTTAAATTTTACGGGATACCAAATTTTTTTCCAGTGAGGGAAATATATATTTTTTTTGTTTGTTTATCAGTAATTACATTGATTTATTGTTGATTTATGTGACTTCTATAAAAATAATAAAAAATATTATAGAAAAATTTTACGGGATGACCAGAGATTTTGTTGTCGAGGTTTCCTAGTCATTTTCCGTATATTTTTACAGTGCAGACTATATAATACTTTATCTACATAATCCCATTTATCTTGCTGGCCTATCTTTTCAAAAATCAAATAGACGTCCTTTTTAGCTGTTAATGAAATGTTCATATAAAGAAGGGATGATGACAAATGTGGTGTTCGTTGAGACATGTTTTCACGTTCTATCAACAAAGCACCAAGCTTGTTACTTAGCTGAGTCAAAAGAATTCCATCATGTATTGGTAACACTTCGCATTTCTTTCCTTATCCAGTCAATGGATATTAACACGAATGCTTCTTACATATTTGGAAAGTAGATAAAATTACACACTTGTAACATTCAATAATAATCAACACACAGTCATACAGTATGCTTGCTCTTTTAAGAAAGAGGTAAAGAAAATATGAATCTTAAACATTGTGTATCAATTAAATGTTAAAGTATGTTTCTGTTGTTGCCTGTTTTCATAAGTTGGTTATATAAGACTTTATATATATTTTAAATCATTTTGACTGAATTCATACCTTTTCAGCAGAAACATTAATTTAAAATTACAAAATATTCCAGTTCTAACAAAATAGCTTTGGATATTGATTATGTTCACTCTTACTTTGCCAGATATAAATTATAAGCCTGAACTCGATTAAAATCAAAAGTACATCTAACTGATTAATTTTATACTTTTTAAAGATGTTTCCACCGAGTTTAGTCTTCACACCTAAAACAATTTCAATTTGACCCACTACTGCTTCCCATGATTATTAGCATAAATAACCAATTTTTCCCCCCATAAAATCGTAACCGATTTTTTTTTCTCAAATTTAATTTCAGGAATGTATTTGTACTTACATACTGCAAATATGAGCCAAATTTTGTTGAAAAATTCTATTAGGAAGTGAGTTTTCACATTTTTGACGAAAACAAATTTGATGCGACACGACAAATTGTGTTTTGGCCGCCATTTTGAAACAGTTTGTCCGATTTTCATTTCTTTTTCTTTGTTTTGGTTCTTTTGAAGTACTTTACCTTTGACCAGAGTTAAAAGCATTTTTTTGGTGTTGGGTCCATATGGACCCCCTCTTTTAACGGGCATGTGACAGACCTTGACCACTTAAGTGTTAAAGTAAGCATTACATT
Organism: Ophiothrix spiculata; assembly: GCA_000969725.1. Lineage (NCBI taxonomy): Eukaryota > Metazoa > Echinodermata > Ophiuroidea > Amphilepidida > Ophiotrichidae > Ophiothrix > Ophiothrix spiculata. Next base: position 6,016 of record JXSR01S033342.1, read on the forward strand.
GAATACGCCAGGTTAATAACATCCCAACTCCAATAGCTCCCTTCTGTTAATTATATTTACTAAGTATAAATACATACACATTTCTGAAAATGCTTTCACATCACTAAAATAGCATTTCCATGTCAATATCCTAATCATAGTGTCACATTTGACCTTTTAGTTAACTTTTTTAGACATTGTTAGATAATTGTTATAGTACATAGTTGATATATTTAGATAGCCATTACAAGAACATCCCGACTCCATGAGCTCCCCTCTACAACTATATGCTAGGAAAATTATCTAACAATGTCTAACAAAGTCAACTACAAGGTCAAAATATTTCCTTCTAGTGATTTGAAAGCATTTTCAGAGATTTATATGCATTTATGTTTTACATAACCTAACAGAAGGGAGCTATTGGAGTTGGGATGTTCTTATTCTGGCGTATTCAATTGTTAATTAAAAGAAAGAAAGAAAGTGAAAATATAGGCTACTTGACCAATCATGTTGATTGTACTGTATTTCATCGAAAGTAAATTTTCTATTTGAAATTAGCTGAGTAAACTATTACGTCTGACCTGTCATTTAATTCGGATGATTAATCATCAATCCCCCGATCAATCCTTTGAGATTTAAAATTCAAATCTGACTGAATAATTCTTTTTCAATCCTTCTTGGATTAAAAACAATGTAATCTGTATGAAATACCTTGTGTCCCAAAAATGGTTACATGTAGAAAAATGATTGTTTGCAAAAACTATAGCAGTCGGAAAATTCAAACCAGACATTGCAATACAGCGTAAGTCAAAATGAAGTTGACCGAGATTCAAAACTGTATAACAAAAGAACTACTAATATTTAAAACAAGTGTTAAGTACCTTAGAAATGTGCAGACTCTTCTGCTTGTTCTACAAAAAATGAATGAAGGAAATCGGTAATTCCTAAATCAAGTTATGCCTGTTTTAGTAAAAAAACAACCTGATTTTACAAGCTGTCCACGGAATTGATGAGCGAACAAAATGCAAAGTAAGTACTTCAGCTGTGCAGTCACCTGTTACTAATATCCTGTAATCCTTTGGCCAATATTGATGCAGTATGGAGCTCTGTCATTTCTGTTCTCAATCCAAGTCTCAGATCTTCATGGTCCTTTTTTGCACTTCACAAATCTGGCTTACAATTTGCTTTAGCATTGCTCTGCAAAACGGTTTTGAAGGCCTGTGTGTTTGCAATTAGGTTTCAACTACGAACTGCCTTGTTATAAGGTGCCATACGATGTACAACTTCCAGTACCAATGACCAGCTTTTAAAATTCAGTGAAGGGCAGGTTCTAAACTGGTTTCATGCATACAATTGATTGATATTTGTATTTGAAATTTCTGCATCAAAATCCTAGTTGTTAAATGGTTCTTTTTAAGTTTTCCTTTCATTTAAAGATCAACATATCATGGACAGCTTTTCCTATGAATGACCAATCTCCTTGATTCAATGTTTAAATATCAGTCAAAGGAAGGGTAGGGTATTCATAAACAGGTAATTACTCTGCTTAATCAAGTGTTTACTTTTCATTTTTAATTGGTTTGCTTATTTATTCCGTGGACAGCTTGAAAAATTAGGTTTTTTTTACTAAAACAAGCATAACTTCTCTTAGAAATTACCGATTAACTTCAGTCTTTTTTTCTAAATAAGCAAAAGACTCTGCACATTTACCAAGGTGCTTAACAATAGTTTTAAATATCAGTAGTTCTTTTGTTATACAGTTTTGAATCTCGGTCAACTTCATTTTGACTCACGCTGTACAATTTCCCCTAATTTTCGTGGTATTGTGGTCACATAACCACCGGCCGCATACTGGTGTCTAGAAATCGAAAGGACGCCGCAAGGCCGGTAAGTGACATCGGTATGACACCTCTGAATGCTTGCTTAGCCCGATCGGCCACCGGTCAGCCGCCGGTTGTTATTGGACCATTAAAACTGAAGACATCGTATACAAGCAGCAAGGTTTTAACTCAGAATTTAATGATTGCGGCATTCTTCCAGCGTCTCTAGGACCCACGGACACCGCCCGGTTTCTCCAGACAGATACCGTCCGGTCACCGGCCGGTATCAGATCAATATCTGCTGATTTTTAGCCGGTATAGCACATCGTAACGTTGCTGCAAAGTGATGGGGGTATCATTCGCTAGCTAACGATGTTTATATATTGTGTTGTGTGTATGATTTTTCGAGGGTTGAGAGCCACAACACTTGTGTAAAAGACTATTTACTTTGAGCACCATCAGATCGTTTTGATGTTATAGCCAAAGTTGTAAATAAACGAATTAGGAAATTTAAAAGGGTTGCAAATTAAAATTACCCTCAATGAGCATGATTTCTATTTTGGTGAATTTTGAATAAATACGTTTATGACACAGGTATCTACCTTAATCAAAAAATAATAATGGTGTGATTTTGAAATTTCAGTAGCATTTAGAAGGATGTATATAATGTAATTTATTATGGCAAAATTTCATTTTTTCCAACTATAGTTTTTGCAAACGATCATTTTTCTACATGTTCAAATACCTAGTATTTTTGTTTCTAGAGCAATATTATATATCAACAAACACTGAAAGACTTAAGGAAGGTATATACATGTATTTAACAACAGAGAATTACCCCAGTTGTTTTATTTATACGGTGATAAAAAGTCATATTTTACAAAATAACAAATGATACAATACTGCGCCTTCATGGAGTCTACAGAAGTCAAATTGCTCCTAGGCATTTTTTCTTGAACTGCCACAAATTGTATCAAAATGGAAAATGGAATGAAGAAAGTACACATACATTATGTAAATAACTCAAAACTTGAACTTTTCTACATTTCTTCACTCCAGGCCCGTAGCCAGGATTTTTTCAAGGGGGGTGCGGATTTTCAAAAAGTGGACCTTTTGGAGGAAAAAATTTCATTTTGGTCGACCCAAAACTAATTTTAGTGGTTCTGACAAGCAAAACAAAAAAGAAAAAAGGTTTTCAGTAGTTTTTCAAGCATTTTGTTTAGTATTTTGGTAAAAACAGCCTACCATTTACATGTTTTGGTGCTTTGGGTCCTCTTTTGGTGGATATTTAGGGACATTTTGTGGACCTTTTTTGTACATTGTCAAATTTGGGGGGGGGGTGCGCCGCCCCCACCGCACTCCCCCTGGCTACGGGCTTGCTTCACTCGTGTTATGAAGACTGGCGTCATATGTGTTACAAGTACAAGACATGCGTAATATACTTCTCTTTGTGAGTAAACAAAAGTATTCAAGTAAAAGCTGTAGGGGACAGTCAAAGCGAATGACAAGTTTAAGGCCCCGTAATAGGACAGTACTGAAACAGTGACAAGAAATGGCTAGAATTAGATTTTCTGGAAATTGTCACATACACTTCAAACTCACTCCTCAAACCGTGTATATGTCGAAGGATAGTAAATCGATGACAGGATGTACTTGACATTATAGGAAACGTTCCCAAGGCTATATGGTTTAATCGTAAGATTCCTTTTATCTTTCTTTCTTTTTTTCAAATCAAGTGCAAGTTGAAATTTTTCTTTTACCTACCTTTCAAATCTTCTTCAAATACAATGAGTTGGCATGTATAAATTATCCCATTAATGTTCATCAAACATTTTACACAGGAACGTGAATGTTGAAAGAAAATACTAAAATCACGAAGTTAAAAAGTAAAAAAATCGCACACCCTACCCAACTGATGAACGGGGCCTTTTACTCTTTGTACAACAATAAGTTTAGGACATTTTGATTTTGATTTTCGTTTAGAGATAAAATAACAAACGCAACAAAAAAACTTGAACAAAAGAGTATTTTCGTGTGTAAATGTCACGTGTGTACCAGAGTTTCTCCCTGCAACAGTGAAAATCACCTTTTTGTTCTCTTCAGAAACACGTCAATCTGTTGAACGCAAATCAGCAAATTGAAGAGAAGCAATATTTAGAGTGACATGATGCACTTGACATTGAAGAAAATGGGCAACTCAGTTGAGCAGCAGAACAGTTTGCTTCCATTGCATTTCTTGTTTCTATTCCTCTAGTTTAAAGTTGACGTGTACTTGACACTTTAACTACTCTTTTGTCGGAAAAGCACTTCAAAATATTGACCCTTAAAATTGTAAGATCATATGTAAATCGACAGAAACTACATGTAGACTAACGATGTACTCGCGGCTTCCTCCAGAACATGTTTCACTCCTCCAATCACCCTTATCGTGCTTATTGCCATGATCAATAGTTTAACCTGAGCAAGTCAAATAACGTTGGACCATTGTGTATTAAAACGAGTGAAAATGGGCAACTCAGTTGAGCAGTAGTATAGTTTGCTTCAATTGCATTTCTTGTTTCTATTCCTCTAGTTTAAAGTCGACGTGTACTTGACACTTTAATTACACTTTTCGTCGGAAAAGAGCACTTCAAGATAATGACTCTTAAAATTGTTAGATCATATGTAAATCGACAGAAAGTACATGTAGACTAACGATGTACTCGAGGCTTCCTCCCGGAGAGGTTTTACTCGTGCAATAACCATTATCGCCATGATCAATAGTTTAACCTGAATAAGTCAACGTACTTACAACCTTAAGGCTACGGTCCCTAAATGGGTACCATTTTTGCCAACGGCATCTTTACTGCAACTTTTTACCTACTTACACAGTACATATCAGAATAATACAATTTTTGGCGTACATATATAATAGAGTCTCTAGTTTATACCTGAGACTGTAGTAGTGATTTCACATCAATTATCAAGGTCAAAATTACGTCAATAAACTACTTCAAAAAATCTACACCTTTTTCGCCGAAACCTTGAAATTTTATGATGTTCGAACGATTCGCCTGTTTTCAAATTTTGAAAGATTGTAGGTTTGATACTTTTTATTGAATTACAAATAATATTTTATAAATGTGTTGTGTTGATTTTGAATGATAATGTAACAAACCCGCGTTATTTTGCCCGAAAAACCAGGCGTAAATTATGACTCTGAGTTCGCCCTGTTTGAGCTGTGAATAGCCTGATTTTAGTATCTACATTATCTACATTTTGTCTAATATACGCATTCGCATAATTTACTTACAAATCGAGCATTCCAATTAGGCAAAAATTGCAATTTTGTATGTAAACAAAAGAAAAATACGGCATTCTAATGTTTATGTTTTAGATTTTAGTTCACGATCTCAACAATGCCTTGATAGCTCAGCGGTAGAGCGCTCACTTCGTAATGCATGACTAACTCCTGCCATAATCCATGGTTCGAGTCCCTGCAAAGGCAGTGGAAACTATTTATCTTTTCATGATTGAAAAATAGTTAGGATTCACATTTTTCTGAGCATGTGGATTCCTCGTACCCTTAATCACAATGATAATGTTTAACTGCAAAAAGAGCTTGTATGTACAACGGAATTTTCTACCATCTCGTTATTTTTGATTTATTATAGGTTTAGTGAACATGTAAAATATTATAAAAAAATCTATTATAATTCAACGATAAGTTCAAACCACGTTTTCAAAGAAACCTAATTTTACCCAATAGTATTGACGGTAACTGTTATGAGTATCAAGATGAAGTTCGTTTACATATCTTGTTTAAATACGGTAATGACAAATAGCTGGATTTAACTACGATATAGTTCACTACACTAACAAATCAATATTAAGGCTATGAATTTAAAGTGCCTTTTTGCTAAAATTTGAAAGATTTCTGGCACCACTACGAATTAAATTCTTTGAATTTGAAATGATATATCATTATCATTCTTATTTGACATTAAGCATCACATTATAATTAAAGAGACAGAGGGAGAACGTTAGTAAGATCGATAACATCCATTTTAAGTTATACATGAACTTGATGAAACACAATTCATGGGTTTTTTATTCAACGTAGTTTCCTATTCAATGTATTGTATCATATTAAATATTCATTGCCAATGTCAGTTTCAAATGTTGTCGTATTTGTCAAGGACATAGGCTACAGGAGAAGATTTTGATTTTGATTTTCGTTTGGAGATTAAATGATGATAACAAAAAGACCCGAACAAAGAGTATTTATTTATTCACATTATTTTTGGTTTGTAATGTCATGTGTGTACCAGAGTTTCTCCCTGCAACAGTGCAGATCACCTTTTTGCTCTCTTCAGAAACACGTCAATCTGTTGAACGCAAATCAGCAAATTGAAGAGAAGCAATATTTAGAGTGACATGATGCACTTGACATTGAAGAAAA
>JXSR01S033344.1:8711-20342 GCA_000969725.1 Ophiothrix spiculata
ATTCATACGCATGTAAAAACCAGCATTTCCTGTCAGTTTTCATGCATAAATAAAAATAAAATAAGCGATATTTCAGCGACCTGACTTCTGGCTGTTGAATGTGATCTAGAAAGCTCATATGACAAATAAAGATAATTGTACTAGTGACATCCCATATGTAACTAGACATGACTGTGTCACTGCAGTGACACGGACCCTGTCGCTGTTTTTTTTCCTTGCAGGCGATTTCAGTCTCAGACACTTTTGATCGTTTGCTGCAAGACAAAAAATATGACACCTTAAACTTTTAAATTGGACATTGATAAAAATGTAACCTTTATTGTAACTTTTGACTCCTAAGGAAAGGTCGACTGATGAGGTCACCATAGGCACTTTTGATCGTTGGTTCAAGACGAACATTTTGACACCATAACCTTTAAAACTGGTCAAAGTTGAAAAATTGACCTTTATCATGACCTTTGTCACCTTAGTAAAGGTCCACCGATAGGGTCATCATTGACAATTTTGATCGCTCGTCCAAGACGAACAATTTGACACCTCGACCTTTGAAATCGGACAAAGTTGAAAATTTGATCTTTCATTTGACCCTTGACCCCCAGGGAACGGAAGGACAACAGGGTAGCCGATGACACTTTTGATGGCTTGTCAAAGACAAACAATTTGACACCTTGAATGTTGAAATCGGACAAAGTTGAAAATTTGACCTTTCATTTGACCTTAGACCCCAAGGAAAGGTCTGACGATGGGGTCACTATTGACAATTTTGATTGTTGGTCAAAGACGAACAATTTGACACCTCAACCTTTGAAATAGGACAAAGTTGAAAATTTGACCTTTTATTTGACCTTTGACCCCCAGGGAAAGGACAGACAACAGGGTCACCATTGACACTTTTGATCGCTGGTCCAAGACGAACAATTTGAGACATTAACCTTTAAAATCGGACAAAGTTGAAAATTTGACCTTGACCCCCAGGGAAAGGTCGGACGATAGTGCCACTATTGACGCTTTTGATCGCTGGTCCAAGACGAACAATTTGAGGCCTTAACCTTTGCAATCGAACAAAGTTGAAAATTTGACCTTTCTTTTGACCTTTGACCCCAAGGGAAGGTTCGGACGACGGGGTCACCATTGACACTTTTGATTACTGGTCCAAGATGAACAATTTGAGACCTTAACCTTTGAAATTCAAAAGAGTTGACAATTTGACCTTTCTTTTGACTTTTGACCCCCATGGAAAGGTCGGACGATGGAGTCACTATTGACAATTTTGATCGCTGGTCCAAGACGAACAATTTGAGACCTTAACCTTTGAAATCCGACAAAGTTGACAATTTGACCTTTCCACTGACCTTTTTTTTTTAACTTTGACCCCCAAGGAGGGGTCGGACGATGGGGTCACCATTGACACTTTTGATCTCTGGTCCAAGACGAACAATATTAGACCTTAACCTTTGAAATCCGACAAAAGTTGAAAATTTGACCTTTCCATTGACCTTTCAAACAATTGGAGGCCTTAACTTTTGAAATCGGACAAAGTTGAAAATTTGACCTTTCTTTTGACCTTTGACCCCAAGGGAAGGTTCGGACGATGGGGTCACCATTGACACTTTTGATTACTGGTCCAAGATGAACAATTTGAGACCTTAACCTTTGAAATCCAAAAGAGTTGACAATTTGACCTTTCTTTTGACTTTTGACCCCCATGGAAAGGTCGGACGATGGAGTCACCATTGACACTTTTGATCGCTGGTCCAAGACGAACAATTTGAGACCTTAACCTTTGAAATCCGACAAATCTGACAATTTGACCTTTCCACAGACCTTTCTTTTGACCTTTGGCCCCCAAGGAAGGGTCGGACGATGGGGTCACCATTGACTCTTTTGATCGCTGGTCCAAGACAAACAATTTGACACCATTAACGTTGAAATCGGACAGTTGAAAATTTGACCTTTTTACTTGACCCCTGGTGACCCCATGCGACCTCCAATAAAATTCTCATTAAGTAACAACTGTAGAGGGTCTCAAGACGTTTCATATCCATAAATTTGATGACCGTACCTCGAAACCCCGATGAGTTGAAACGTTTTTCGTGAAAATTATGTTTTTGACCCCGTGACCCATACGTGACCGCTGACCCCAGTGGGGTCTGGTGACATAAATGGGAGATGACTTCCCTACCACTGACCAAGTTTGTTATAAAATTGGATAGATTGAGCCCATATTTATTGGTCGAGCTATGAGTTGTAAAAATATTGGGCGAGACGCAGTCGAGCCCAATATTTTAAAACTCATAGCGAAACCAATAAATATCGGGCGTAAATCATCCAATTTTATCATTATTATGCTCAGGATCCAAGTTTTTCCACACTTGGATCCTTCAAAGCATAATAATGATATAAAATTGGATGGATTGAGCATGATACAAAAAGATATTGGTCGAGCTATGAGTTTTACGAAATATCGTGCGAGACGCGCAGCGTCGAGCTCGATATTTCTAAAACTCATAGCGAGACCAATATCTTGAGTATCATGCGAAAAAATCCATCCAATTTTATCATTATTATGTTCAAAATCTGATATTTTGTATTCTGTCCGATATCCCTGACCGATTTTTTTGGAAATCGGCCAGCTCAGAACATACTAATGGTCCAAATCGGCCATTGCGTTCCAGAGATATAAGCTGTTGAAGTGTTGCAAGAAGAAGAAAGAAAGAAAGAGAGGGAGAAAGAAAGAAAGAAGAAACCGGTCAAAAACAGAACCCTGCCGCCGATTGCGGCAGGGTAACAACAAAAATAGCGACTCACATTTGAAGGGCCTTGTAAGAGGGCAGAATGGAGTGTTGTGTCTTAGCTTGTTTCATGCCATGCGCCAACCTACTCAAAGTAAAGGGATACAGGGGCGTCCGAAGAAGACCTATGTTGACTTGTTGCTAGAGGACAGTGGGACCAAGACCAAAGAAACTGAGATCAGGATACTTGATAGACGTCAGTGGAAAGCCATCATCAATTCCCGACGGTTCATGTCAAAGGGAAGGAGTAAGAGCTGAGACGAAAATACCAGGTATTTTCGTTTCAGGTAAGAGTAAGCAAGTAAGGGACCCGGACACACAGTAACTTGCTTTGGTCAAAACATTTTTGACTTCATAAATTGGTGGTTGAAGTACTGGGTTCATGGGGTGCCATGTGCTAAACTTTTGATTATAGGCATCCTCCTCTTGTCGAATTAATCAATATAGTGAAAATTGAGGAGGTTAGTATTGCCCTTTAAATAATAGGTTACATTGATCATATCACCACTGAATTTTATCTCCCGTTTTGTAGCGAACAGTACAGCAGTTTCGAATGGGGAGAGAGTGTATAGTTGGGGATTGAAATCGTGGCCGGTTGTAGCTGTTTCCTGGTTAGGTCTTCATCAACTTTTTTATTTAGACGATTGATGATGGGTCTCTAATTGTTAAAAAAATTCTTTAAATCAACAGTTACAAGTCTACTCTTTTTTTTACAGCTCTACCGTCTAACGTGGATTACAAGGCACAGTGAAAAGGATCGCGAGGACATATCAGTATCAGTAGAAGTTGAAATGTCTACCGTGAAATCAAATGGAACGCCTGGTGTCAAGGAAAGTAAAGGAACCGAGGAAGGTAGGTCACAAGGGGCACGTAATAACCACGTATTTTTATTCATCATGCTTACAAATCTTGATGACATAATAGGAATGCTATAATATTTTTCTCAACCCCTTGAGCGGTGCTAGATCGAGCGAAGTCAGGATTCTGACCTCTTTCTACCCAACTAAATATAGTGTGCTTACAAAGTGAAAACAAATATATATGGTAACCGTGCAAAGTTTATGCTAGCTTGTCATGAACATAGAACAGGCTCAGATCATCTTGTTTCTCTAGACACTCAAATTCGTTCACAAATTTCACTAAAACAGCAACAATAAGTTTTCTGACCAGTTGGATATCTTATCGGGATTTATAGCATCAAACATGGTTAAATTTAGATTAATCAACGCATTGATACTCGTTAATGCTATTACCTAGACCTAGTGATTTGCGTGACGGAGTCCATTCAAATAGTGGAGTGCACGTGTTTTTAAATGTTTTACAACCGTTTGAAGTTTTACTCAACACAAGATATAATGATGCTACCGCCCGGGGGACCGCTCAAGATGGCGATTGGTACTCGTGCTCATCACAAAAATGGCGTAAAAGGGTCTGATTTTGTACCACAGGTGGCGTCTACATTTTTGAGAAAGGGTCCTTTCAGCATAATTTACGCCATTTAGGGTTCAAAATTCAGGCTACATTTGCAGTCAGGGTCACTTTTCACTTAGAGTTGCTAAGCTGAATATTGTGCTGTACATGTTTTGAATAAAGAGTTCTTAAAACAAGTATTGACTTCATATAAATGAATGTTAAACTTAAATTATATATATTTTAATACCTAATTTGTTAGCAAATGGTCATTACAAACTTACGCCATGTCGCCATTTGGGGTGCGATTTTCAAAATCTTCACTGACCGTAAGCCATTTAAGGGTGCAATTTGCTATCAACAATTACGCCATTTAGAGTCCAATTTTGATGTGGTCTGACAGCAGGACTACCACTTTATTTTTGAAGCGGCCCCGGGTGCTACCGGCTAGTTTCATAATCGATTTCTTGGTTAAAATAAGTGCAATACGAACGACTATAGCAAACGGAGTCGAAAAGAAGAATAAGAGAAATGCTCGAAATAGTTGTAACAATTAAATACACTGCAATTTGCAAACTAAGAAACACCACGCAGACTCAACCTGACAATTACCTTAACCTTAAGTTGAAACGATTACTGTCTTGTTAGTGTGTTCAAATCAAGGCGGGTTTTTTATATATAGAATCCATACCAGACCTGGACAAAATCGAGTACAATTTTACAACAAAATTCCTGACGTACATATTTGGAACATGATTCTAGTACAGTTTTAGTACAATTCTAGTACAAATTTGTGTTAAAAGGGTTGTACTTAAACTATACTCTAAATGCTGTTTTAAATGAGCACCCCGTGAATGTTGTTCTAGAATTGTACTCGATTTTTACTATAGGGAGTGTATACTTGGCTTGGCTTGGTAAAGGTTTAGTTTTACCGTTAAAGGTCCAAACCACTTAATGCTGAGTCCAGTTTTTGTCTGTTTGGTTACTTGGCGCCCAACATGGGGGCTCATATTATATTTGTCATAATGTATCACAATGCATTGTATCCTCGCTATACTTACACTTAAATCTGCCATATTTATCGATCCCAATTTTACAGAGGAAGAAGTCTCCTTTGGGCGTAAAATCGTAGATTGGTTCTGTGGAACTGGCAAGTCTGATGCACCAGAGATGACGCCAGAGGAGAAAGAGGAACACTTAAAGAAGGTTACAAATATCGAAGAAACACGAAAGGAGAAAATTATCCTGAACGTAGGAGCGATCATCTGTATGTGTATAAGCATCTTCTTCTGGGCTTTCTTTGGGTAGACATTCCTTGGCTACCATTTTGTAGAAAATCATTTCAACCATGGGTTTTAGAGAGTAACTATAGCAACATTTCTGGGATTCTCGGAATACTGTATAGCAGCAATATTCTATTGCATATTGGATCTCTTTGTAACACTGCCGGATACCAGTGCGGTCATGATGGTTGCAAATTATTTACGGGAATTTATGCAAGAATGTAAGTTAGTCGAAGTTTCTCTTTGATCATTCCAAGTTTGATATCGGGCCAGGCATGACGTCATAAAGTTGTTGACGTAAAACATGGCGTTGACAATAAATCTAAGTTGTTGGTCAAATTTCGGGTCGCACAAAATGTAAACATTCAGTCTTCGTCTACTGGCCCGGCCAACAATAGGATGATACGGTAAAGGGTTAAATACTTAAAGGCTTTGAATATACTAAGTCTGATGTAGTGACTGATGTATAAAATGAAATCGAAAATCAGTCACATGAACAAAATTATTGGAAAATGAATGTTGATTTGCGCTGCATGACTTTGATGTATAATAATCAAAGCTCTTGGATCAAGTAGCTGGATTCATAGGAGATTGACTGAGATGTAATTGTGAGTTTCGTCAAGATATTTTGCAGACCTTCAAAAAATCTTCATAATCTCCTTAAAAATATATTTTGATGAAATGAGATTTCTAAAAAGATTTGTTAACACTGACAGCACAAATTCAGCACAGAAGACAAAAGAACTATTTTAGAGGCAATAAGAGTGCCACACAGGCGCTGTCGGTCATGAGATAAGTTGTTTTTTGTACGTTATCAGCATACGTCGCACGCGTGTATTACCGTGACACCTTGGTTGCCTGTCAAAATGTGTTCGCAGCCGAAAGGAACCAGGCTGGACAGCCGGCGGAAGCACGTAGTAACGCAACCGCGTGCCGAAGTATCTATATAAAAAAGTATTCAAATTATTTGTAACACTATACCATGTAAATTATTTTAACAAAAATATCTATATTTTTTGACAGTGTAAATTTAGTATAATATTTGACGAGTTTTCATAGTTTTTGATGTGTTCGATATGCTTCCTTTAGAGTCCCTGACTACTTCGACGTAGCTATATATAAGCGAGGTTATAACATTCTGATCGTTAAGCGTTTGAAGTATAAAAATCTGAGATATTGTAGATGTGTCTCCTCATCGCTCACATAGTGTTGCTGTTGCAGTTCTGAACAACTTGAGTAACCATGGTAACACCAAGAGTGTTTAACGGTCAACCGCTGGTTGTGTTGTGACCAGTTATGTCCCCGGGGTTACGTCGTTGTTAGTGTTACGGACTCTAAATATAGCTAAAACACCTCACAAAAGATAAGTGAACACTTAGTCTGACCCCCATAAATCCAAGTAAGAGCCCTCAAAATCCAACGATATTGACATATATGAAAAATATGGAATCTCAGCTAAATATTGACCCCAAATTTGACATCAAAAACCATTACCATCATTTTACACTAGCCGTTTGAAAAATCTACCTCAATTTTCATTTCTCACATTTTGGGTATACACGCAGTGCAATAGAGCATCACCACAACGTTATAGTGGAATCGATAGATGATCAGTGTTTTTCATATTGCGTAGAGTACAGAGCTGCTGTGCCGATCTTAACTGTTTTACCAACATAGACACATGTAATTATCCATTTGGATAAAATTGGTTTGACTTTATTTTCTTTTTTATTGATTTATTGAGATGATAAGAAAGAAAATTTTAACTTATTGTGTATGATTTAAGAAAATCAAGGTAGGGCTCTTTTGCGTATAATCATAGCCACTCGACAAAAAAAGAAATAAAGTCAAACCAATTTTATCCAAAAGGATAATTACTTGTGTCTATGTTGGTAAAACAGTTAAGATCGGCACAGCAGCTCTAGCTCTGTACTCTACGCAATATGAAAAACACTGATCATCTATCGATTCCACTATAACGTTGTGGTGATGCTCTATTGCACTGCGTGTATACCCAAAATGTGAGAAATGAAAATTGAGGTAGATTTTTCAAACGGCTAGTGTAAAATGATGGTAATGGTTTTTGATGTCAAATTTGGGGTCAATATTTAGCTGAGATTCCATATTTTTCATATATGTCAATATCGTTGGATTTTGAGGGCTCTTACTTGGATTTATGGGGGTCAGACTAAGTGTTCACTTATCTTTTGTGAGGTGTTTATTAATGTAGGCCCCAAATTCTACCTCGACTATGATGTTTTATTCCTGCCGAGTGCCAATTTGTTTGCAGCCTTTTAATGACGGCGGTCATTCTTTAATTTGGGTTTTGTTTTAGATGAAGCTGCACAAATGCTACAAATGATAATATTATTTCATGGTAATATGCTATTTCAACTAAATTTTGTAAATCAAAAAGTGTTATTAACATTTCTGCACACATCACCGTATATAGAGCCAAACGTATGCGTAACGTATTTTTTGTTTTTTAGTTGATCGTCGTGGTAAGTTCAATTCGTTATCCGTACGGCTGTGTTCGTTATGTATGTGTATACGTTCAAGTCGTTATCTATATGGTGGTGAAACTTTTGTAGGTTTATGTTATGTTCTATACGTTGATATGTGACCGGCCTTCAGTCCGGAGTATATTATGATGTATTTTAAGCTGATGGAGCTACACCGTAATTTGCGCAGATTTCGTTCAAACAAACTTTCAATTGACACACAATCATGACATGTACTCTAAAATTAAAATGAGTGAACAGTCACGCTTTCTTGGAGTGATTTTTTTTTCACTCTTTTTTTGAGTCAAACGAACGTGGTTTCACCCTAAAAGAGTGAAATGTCAGTGGCACTCTTTTAGAGTTAGATTTCACTCTTTGTAAGAGACTGAAAATGGTCACTCTTTTACATTATAGATTGGTCACGCACACCACTATTGAAAGTTGCCACTCTTTTACAGATTGGTCACTCACACCACTCTTTTGTGAGTGACCAATCTGTAAAAGAGTGGCAGTTTTCACTCCCTTAATGAGTGAATTATAACTCTAAAGAGTAACATTTCACTCTTTTCGAGTGAAACCCATGTTCGAATTCACTTGAAAAGAATGAAATATTTTCGAGTGAAAAATAATCACTCCAAGAAAGAGTGACTGTTCACTCTTTTCATTTAGAGTGTGCTAAATATTCATGTCATTTCGATCTCGTCTCTCAATAGGCACCTTAAATTTTCATAATCGGTAGATCGCATTTACGTTTTACGTGAACCTGTAGATCTAAAGGTGTCTAATCTCTCATACACTGACACAACGTACACACCACGAATCATCATGCCGGTGTAACAGGAATTACAGTCCTCTGATCGTACTGTCCGGGTTGTACAATCCCCTGATCTTACTGCCCGGGTTGTATATAGTCCCCTGATCTAACTGTCCAAGTTGTACAGTCCCCTGATCTTACTGTCCGGCTTGTACAGTAAAGTATAGGCTAACAACTCTCACGTAACATTAGTTTCACGATTTTTTGTCTATTGAAGGCGGCGGACTTTGATTCCAGGGGGACCTTGATTATTTTTACACCGGCACCACAACCTCCTGCAAATGGCTGTGAAGCAAGTGTACAAACCCCCAGCACGTATAGGTGTATATTATATTAACCTATTTCGGTTCAGTATTTGGTATTCACTTAGGGAAAAGAATCCATGTGCTTCCATTCCTGGTAGCGATTTCCCGCTGCAAGTCCTAACATAATCGGATAAATCATGATTGGCATTGTTGGACTTGCATATAGAATCGCCACCCACTTGTTGAGCCTATACCCGGGAGCATATAATAATATTTGAATGTGCCCTAAATACCTTTTTATAGTCTGAATCCTACAGTACTGGATACTCAGCAGGTGCACATATTGGAGTAGAATGATTCAGGCTATTCATGAGTTTAACCTACACTCTTAGAAGGCCGGGATCAAATTTTTGATCCTTTTTCGGGATCATTTTATTTTGATCCTTTAAGGATCACTTTTGATCCTTTAAGGATCACTTTTGATCCTTTAAGGATCACTTTTGATCCTTTTGCGGATCAATATATACAAATGGATCAAATTCACAAGGATCATTTTTGATCCTTTTTTAGGATCATTTTATTTTTATCCTTTTTGATTACAATATCAAAGTTTTGATCCGTATTTCTGGTTTACTTTGATACGGAAAGGATGAGCTCACATTTTGACACCGCGTTTGGATGCAACGTGATGTTTTGTTTCATATTTGAGTACACCCCATTACCGCTACACAGCGGGGAATGTATACTATGGTGTAACATGTATAAATACGTTGATTTCATCACACAGCCCCGTGGTCGAGTGGTTAGAGTCTTGGTCTCGTAATTACCAGCAGGTATGAGTGCGGCGTGGGTTCAAACCCTGCTAGCGTCACTTCAGTGTGATGTTTTTTGCAGGTCTTTTTTATAAGAAATATTTGATCCTTTTTTGGATCAAAATTTTTTTGGGATCACTTTGATCCTTAAAGGATAAGCTCATATTTGATACCTAAAAAGGATCAAAATTGATCCTTTTTGTCTCATATTTGATATTTTCTTTCTAAGAGTGTATGCCTTACTCAAAAATACTCTTTTTACTATAATTAACCGATATTTTGTCTTGATATAACAATCCCTTAATATAAACCAATTAAACTTTATCGAACATTAAAATAGCATTCAAAAACTTTTTTGAATGATTTTAATGTTGATATTGTGCAAGAAATATTAATAATTTCTTTGGAAATTATTTTTTAATTATCAGGAACTCAAAGTAAAGGTACAGTTATACATATTTTTAAACACTTATGAATGCAATTTACATCTATATTTTTAATTCTAAAATAATGACACAAAAATATTGTAGACCTATCTAAATTTGTATAAATTGTATTTTTCTAATATTTTACTAAATTGAGATTTTTGTGACAATTTAAAGTTTTGCGTCAACTTGTCTAATCTGGAGAGATGATATTCGGGGCTGGAATGCAACCATGGGATACAAACAAATAGGGGTTGGCGCAGCGGTAGTTCCCTCGCCTTGCAGGTTTCAAGTTCGAGTCCCGCGCCCGGCACTTTATGTGCATTTGGTTTTTCAGTCCATGCTCGCTTCCGCAGGTTTTTCTCCGGGTACTCCGGTCTTCCTCCTGCATTCAAAACTGAATTTAAAGAACAGTTGGAGCCCTGATGAAGATAAGCTTCCTTTAGCTTACTTGGTGCCTTGGGTTTCCCTGGCGAAAGCCTAAACAAGGTAACAAGGTGAAAGGTTACGTTAACAAGAAATCCTTTTAAAAGAATAATGCCATGATTCTTAACTTTAAATTTGTGATCCGTTCCCCAAAAGCCAGACAACGTCGTACGAAAAAAAACCTGTTCAAAATTAAATAAAATATTTTTTTTCTTGAAAAAAGAATGAAAATGACGAGTTCCCATTGCCAGAACATTGATTATTAACTCCAGAAACTTTATGATTTCTATCTTAGACGTTGGCCACGTGTTTCCTGCCCTGGAACAGATCAAATTTTGAAAATATAGTGATGTAATGCATACTGGTAATTGTTTGGTCTTCCTTTAGTATTTTTTAGGAAATAGACATATATTTATATTATAGTCTTTTAATTCTAATTGCAGACAAGAAGAGTTAAACCTTTGAAAAATGCACAGGCGTGTCCAGGGTTTTTCTCTAGTGTCTGAGAAAGCATTAAGCGGGTGTTTCAAGGCTTAAATTTGAAAAATGCTGATTTTACACGATTTTCAACAAAGTTGCAGGGAAGAGGGGCTTGAGTCCCCAAAGTCTTATTCCTGAACACGCTAATGAATTGCATTTCAAAAGTCAATCGGTTGGAAGTATATATATATATTATACGTATGTTTATTGGTATCTTTCAAAGACCCTCCCGTGTTTGAGGTTCTATGATCTTTAAACCGAAATGTTCGGGAACATGATTAGTCGATTGTAGTCTATAATTTGAGCCTCTGGGTCGGGCATTTTAAGGGCGACGGAAAGGTGTTTCGTTTCCAACCAAAATGAAAATCTTGCACACTTCTGTTAGTTCATAATGTTTAGCACAACATATCTATGCAAGGTATGTTTATTTCTGTGTGATTGTA